>VDFB02269784.1:0-43941 GCA_007258455.2 Sequoia sempervirens | reverse complement strand
GGCATGTATGTAAATGTGGAAGTGCAGGAAAGGCATATGGATTAATGGACATAATTGCTACAGTAGAAATGTTGTCTCATGAGAATGCACAAACTGGAATTGTAAATAATATTTTAAAAACTTCGATGCAAATGCAATTAGCAGATGTGAAGACAATTTTTTTTAAATCCTTACCAACATTATCCCTACCTGTGACAAAATAGGAGCTTCGAAATAAGGTATTGGCGTCCATTGAAACATTGAATACAGGGACTCTGTAAACTATTCTGGCTGCAAACATGTATGTCAAATGTGAAGGCAAACACAAGGTATAAAGTTGAAGTCATTTTATTTTATTTTTGCCCGAGAGTGCATTGCCTATACCCACTCATTGATCAAAGCACAATACGATAACAACAGAGATAATTTTCAGATTTGAGGTGAAATAAAGGAAATTTTGTGAAATCAAAGTTGGAAATTGTGGAAAACAGGTTCTTACATCACTTGGCACTCACATAAAAAGTATATAGTAGCGGAATTTTATAAAAATGAAGTATAAATACCAAGGTTATGAGTATATCTTTGTACTTAGAGTACGCTTCCTAAAATAACAGATATCAGAGATATCAGATTGGGGTATATTAGCATTCATGATTTTTGGGAAAGCATGAAAGGGGGAAAGAGATCTCAATTTGAACAAAAGGTATATGAAAGCGGATTAGTGAATGTAGCAGGATATCCCATAGTCGTCCGATGTCCCGAACTCATCCTATAATGTACGAAGATTTGTGATTTTGAAACTAGAGAGGTTAAAACTTTAGATGGTAGATTCGTGGCAAGGTTGGATCTCATTTCCATCGGGATCATTTTCAAACTACCCGTTTTAGGGATCAATTCACCATTATAAACAAGGAAATGATAGAGCAATATTTTGTTGAGAATAAGGATAGATGTTTCAATAAATAACATTGCAAGATATTGGTTTTTGGCACCCAAAAAGGAAAAATCCCAAATGCCAAGAATTCTTCACAGTTCCTATTCATTGAAAATATTTCTAATATGGTGGTACTTTTAAATAGGTTAATTGGAAATAAAGCCTAAGATAATTTTGAAAGGTGGATGTACTCGTTTATTACCATCATGTGTGCAAGTAACCAATTTATTGATTGGGGAGGTATCATAAGTGATAGCTTGCATAATTAGATAACTCAATTTGAGGCAAATCAATACTTTTACATGTCCTCTTACCTCATGTATGCTATTGCAAGCATGAAGGTTTGGCCAAGGCTCAATAGTAATGGGATATTTGATAACACAACCCAAATCTATGCTTTTTATTATTAATTGAAACTACAGGAAAGTTACAAGAATTTTTATAGGGTTAATGATGCTTTCACTATGTTGACAATGAGAGAACTCCAAGGGAATACTGGACTTCGAATTTCTCCAAAGGCAATAATATTGATAGAGTAATATGGGAGTTACTTTATCCAATTTTCAAGGTTCACATATATATGGATTGGGGGGTTTGAAAGATATCCTTATACGTTGCCAAAATATGTGGATGACAAATTGGTTCTAATTAAAGTATTCAAGAAAATTGGCCGAATCACTAAAACATGTAGGGATAGAAGAAAAAGTGGCATTCATTTTTCTATAGGCCTTGGTTACTACAATTACAAGTCTTTTTTAGATGCTCAAAATATTGAGATAACAATCGTCAAACTAACTATTGGTGTTTATAAGATGAGATTTTCTTTTGATGGAATTTGGGATGTCAAAGATGATTTGCACCTTGGTGTAGGCTATTGTCATTTTCCAGAAATTGAGGATTTCTAAGAAGATTGTGAGGATGATTTTGAGGTTTGAAGAAGGGATTGGATAAGGTTTACTATTGAAAAGATCACAGAGTTCAAATTAGGATGGGATGTGACTAACATAGAGGATGATGGATCAAATTTAATTGGTCCTATTTATTTTGAGAAAATTCAAGTGTTACCCTTACTGCCCATAAATTGGGCAAGTCAAGAGTTGAGAGAATTGTGTGAGAGGACAAATCACATCATCAAGAGATCAAGAGAATGGTTAAGGAAGAAGATACTTAAAGCCACATCAACAAAGTCAAGGGACAAATATAGTTCTTCAATGAAAATAAGTGACACTTAGGAATGCTCTTCCTCTTCAACCATTTCACAGGTTTATTTTAGAATTCCCAATTCTCAACATAATGTTCAAGGTGGTGGTGATAATAAGGATATGAATAAGAGAGGTAATATTGCAAGTTCATGTGAGAGTGATCCAAAGATAAGAATAAAAAGGTCAAAATTGAAAGAAAGGCATTGGACCCAATTCAAGAAGTTATAGAGGAAATGGATATATAGATCATCAAAGTGATCCAAATGAGGAAGAATTAATTCCTCACTCGCCTTTTGTTCTTCTCCTGACACCTCATGACAATCTTATTCTCATCCAAAAATTCCAGTCAACAATGATCCTCTTGATGAGACTTCTTTACTAGTTGCTCCTAATGTTGCAACATCATTAGAGCCACCATTAGTGGATATTCTAAGTTCTTCGCATGTGCCTTCTTCATCATGGCTACAACAAAGTTTATTGAAGAAAACAAGAATGATTCTACTAATTGCTCTTGAGTTTGATACAATGGCCAATTTGATTCAGGAGACTACAAACCAAAGAAGGATAAAGTCACATCTAGATTGATAATGGATTCTTCGTCCAAAAATTTATGTTTTGAAGTGGTGCAACGTACTTCACAGAAAAATGCAGATGAAGTTGATGAAAGTGATTTTGATAGTACCAAATTTGATCTTGGTCCCTTCAACACATGATGGTGATATCCATAATTTTTAGGTATCTGTAGCCAAATTAATACAAAGGATAGAGAAGGAGAAACATTCTAAAGATCAATTGAAATAGAAGGTGCAAACATTAACATCATGTCTTAAATCTATAGTAGACACTTCTACTCTACCCTTGAATGTTGCTCATACTTCAGTGATTCCCATTCATGGAGAATTCATTCAAAAGGAAGTCATGGAAAGTGTAGAAATATCAATCATATGGGAAAGTGACTAAAAATTAGGTAGAGAAAATAAAAGAAAATGTCTTAGATTTTATTGGTAAGGTTAAAGAAGTTCATGAGAAGGCTGATATTATACAACAATATATTACAAAGGAGTTGAAAAACATCAAGGAAGAAAAAGCAGTTTGGCGAGAGATTGTAAAGGATTTTTAAGAAATGGTCAAAATGAATGTTGATGTTTTGGTTTCTCACAAGATTTTCTCAAGTATATAGAAGAAAACCAAATTGATATGTGGCTTTTGAGTATAGATTGGAAACTCATTAATATTAGCCAAGTTGTAATGAAACAAGAAAAATTGTTGACTTCTTGTGAGCAAGACTTCTTGTAACGCCTTGTCGTGCAAACCCCAAAGGACAACAGAAACAACAAATTACCACACAATTTTTTTTTGAAAGAAGAACAATTCATAAGATAAACATGAACATATATTGCATATAAAACAATTATACAATCACAATGACCATTACGTCCTCTGGGGTACACGAGATGGCATCACGAAGTCCTAAAACTAATACCATAACGATAACAGATGAATCAAGATTACATAAAGATAACATCCAACCATCCATGATCCAAAGAGATGAAAAAGATACATGTATAACATTTTATTAATAGTTCAGTATGCCAACTGTGGAGTATATTTCCACAAATGCAACACCATTTAGAATTACATACTATGAAACGTTAACTCATAAAAATACCAAGTATTTATATACATTTCATGAACAACAAACATCCATTAGAGATCATAAATTAAGGTCAAGGGTTACAAGCATTACAATGATAATAAAAGTTACATCATATAAGAGATACAGTGATACAGATGTGTTCCTCAACATATATGGGAACAATACAATAAGATAGATTAATACAACTTAAAAGGTGAATACAAAGTAACAAGATCGGCTCTGACTCGGGTAAAATCTTGGAGTCACCACAAGAGGCACATATCTACTCAGCTCGGTCCTTGGCTGGGGACCCAATGGGGTGCATAGCACGTTCCACCCGACCACGTGGACCCAAAAGTCCACCCCCCGTGCTAGGAGTTGACAAGAAAGATCCCCATTCCTCAACCAAAATAGTCAAATGGACCAATAGCAAACCAAACTCCACGACAAGGATATCATCAACATAAGATAACGAACCACAACATTTCCATCACTTAGCCAAAGAAAAATAGTGAAAAGTCCAACATAACCAAATGTCAAGATTATAGCTCAACACTAAATAACCATAAGAGGTGCCAGCAACAATAGGATCCAAAGCCTTCAAATGATATCACAATGTCAACCAACAATAAATATCAAGGGCACCTTCCATTAACATCAATCAAGTTTCTATGAGGCATGTGCAACACTAAAAGATAGAACTGGGAGGCTTCAACAACAAACACCAAGAACCAATTGCCTCCACAACATCAACAAGTCAATCAACACTCCCAGAGGCAACCAAACAAGAGAAAATAAACAGGTACTATAGGAGAGTGTCATCGCATGGCCTTACATGAATTTTCCAGGCAACCTATCACAAGGTACTGCCTCCATCTATGGTTATCCAAGCAGCCTATTTCAAGGCACTGCTCCATAGGGTGACTCATGCAAAACCACTTACCTTTCGTGAGGACAAGGCAGTGATCTTACCAACTAGGTCTTCTCATCCCATCCATAGTCTGTGAAAGCACTAACAGTATGGGTGAGGCACATCATTAATCTTGTTTAATGTTTAGCTACCCAAACCCACTAGTTAATTAATTACATTATCACTTGATTTAAGAAAATCTTCCATGGGTTATCCAAACAGCCCCTTTGTGCGCCAGCCCCCATGAAGAGCCACTCTCCCTATAGGTACCAAATCAAAACATACAAGGGGTGTACCTCATCTCACATAAAAATCAAGGAGTACATATCACACAACATGCGAGGCAAGAACCATCCCGCAAACCCAATTCTATATCACTGAAACAAGAACAAAGGAGGTACCACCCACAAGAATCTCAAAATCAGAATTAGGATCAATGAATCACCAAGGTCCAACCATGGAAAATCAATATAATTAAAGTTTTCTCCATTGCCTCTGGAAGCCTAAAATATCGAAAATCCACAAACTCCCATAAAAGGGTAATTCAAACTCTTGGGTTCTCAACCATCTCAAAAGAGACTACAAGAAGGTTATTGCAAAAAGTCTCCTCAATCAAAATTAACACAAAAGGGAAGATTCACATCATGGGGCCACAAAATGGCTATATAAGTTTCATAATCATAAATCGAAAGGAGTAGAATGAAAGTGGAATCATCATAAAGAGACCTTCAAATTCAACCAAGGAAAACATAATCAATTCCGACACAAATTCAACTAGGCATCCAAGGGAGACCTCTATTTCTCCTCTCAAAATACCCTTGCAGTATGGCAACTAATCACTCTTAACAAAAACAACAATTATGACAATGACCGCAATCAATGATACACAATCTCAATTCAAAGATCAATCCAGTCAATCATGATAACCATCAAAATTTACCTTTAAATATATGAAAACACTCATAATCATAAAGACTAGAGACGCTCGATTTACATTTTATTCATTCATTCACTACAAAGACATTTTAACTCGCAATAATAAATCATAAGAAACTTTCAATTAATCAAATTGAAGACTAAATCCTTATCCTCTCTTAATATGCACATGATAGATCATCAAGGTTATTATATCCATCCAGGAAACTATTTGTTAACAAGATAAAGCAATACTTTATCCAAAACCTATAACTCAATGACAACTATATTATTTGACAATGAAGTTCTAAACATTCTATTACAGTTTTTAAGAAAACACATTCCCTTCTACAAGTTCCTTCCCTGACCTTAAGCTTATTTTAATTATAGAAATACTACCACCAAATTACAAATAATAGGAATTATAAAAACAACCATTCACTCATTTATTACCAAGTTATTTAGAATAATCTCTGCATTTCATTTGTGCATCATTATAGGAATCATTTAAGAATAATTTGAAGACACTATAATATAATTTCGTTAAATAAAACACAAACCAATTTGTTTACTTCAAAAGAAATAAAAATAAATAAGTGAACTAATTTACGAGTATCAATGAATGCCCTATATATAATTAATTCAATTCCCCTTATCTAGGTTACATATTTTTAAAGGTGTTGTGAATAACACCCGATACCAATATGATATTTGCACCAATTGTCATTAACATCATGATTATTGTTATCAACCCTTATCAATAATATTAATCCTATTATTAAAATCAATATGAATATTAATGTTAGATTAACAAGTAGCATGTTAACAATAGTACTAATATAACTTTCCTTATAATTCTAAACCATAACCTATGTAAAATCCAAAAATATTTATTTTCTTATAAACATCTTATATTAATATATAATCTCACTTTTTAAAATAACTAAGACACTTATTTATTTATTTATTATATACGAAATTCACAATATATAATAAACTTAACTTTCTTATTTTATATATATTTCTTTTCTTTTTGCCTCTAATTATATTTTAAGAAAGTCATTCTTACTTATAACATGCCCTCCCATACTCAGAAAGTTTCCATCTTGTATTTTTTTATTTATTTAAAGGCTTTAGAAGTCTTGTTTGTCTTTTTCCTACTTTTAGGTCAAAGCTTCCACATTTTTGCTTTTAGATTAATTCTTCTTTGTTTACAAAGGAGATGAGGGGGAATACGTGTAACTAAGTGTCACTTTATTTTTTTGTCTGTTCTTTTCCTTTACCCCCGTCCACAATGACATCTAACTCTCCTTTCCTGTGATGCCAAAAACGTCTGAAGTGGCATTGGCTGGAGAGCTATGTGTGTACACTTTAAATTTTACCTTAATAATTTTACAATTTACATGAACTGCCATACTAACCGTCCACTTTAAAACCACTATCGCCTACAGAATTTGGCCACTTTGCAAAGTGACAAACATAGAATTTAGTAAGATTTGGATGCTTTTAAATCTAATAATCTTATCACTTCAGCAACACCACAGAGGTTGTGTATTTCTCTTTTCTTTTTGTTTTAATTATTTTTAATGGAATTAAATTGGAACTACGCCATTACCTTCACTAATGCGTTTTCAGATAAATAAGGAGGCATTTAAGATGTCAGCATTTTAAGACAGATTTTATTTATCTTATTGCAAATTTTATTCACGTCCGCCAAGCTTAATTTGCCCTAAACTCCCAAACACAAGCCCTAGATATTTCATTTTACTATCAGGAACTATAGTGCTGCCAGATGAGATGTTGCTGGGCCGATCATTCAGGTGGAGAAAATTGGTGATGCTAAAAGGACCCAAACTGAAAATAATAGAGTGCGCTATAAAATGTGCACGAGAAGTCATGCTTGCAAAATGCGAAAGCAAAGACAACGCATACAGACTATTTGACAGTTTGCCTCAAGGAAATGTGATCTCAAGAATGCAATGATTGCAGGGAATGTGCAGAACAAGGTTGTTAAAATAAAAATAAAATCTTAAGAAACTTTCAAGCGAATACAGGGTGACGCCGAGAGAATCAGGGAGTTATTTAAACTTTTGAGCTTCCTATTCTGCTCAAGCGCTGCGGGTAAGACAGGTTAACGACGAAATCAAAGAGATTATTTAAACCTCTACTACATTCTATTTTCAAGCACTGCAGATGTGACAGGTTCCCAACGGAGTCATGAAACCTCTACAGTCTTCTATGCTCAAGTGTTGCTGCTGTGACAGGTTAAATACCAGATTCAAGACTTTTACTTGAAGCTGAGGAAGGGAAGAAAAAGAATCATTTATCTGCCTCCATTGTGAAGGTTAGCGGTTGCATTTGGTTTGATAAACATGGCCTCCAGTACAACTATTAGAGTAGCTAAGAACTTCCAAGTAAGTTTTGATTGCCATCTGCATCTAAATTGATCTCCAAGATTATTGTAAGAGAAATTGTTCTGAGAGATGTGAACCATCTCCATCGCTTAAAACAGGGGCAATGTTCTTGTGCCGCAGCTGAGACAGGCTGGCAAAGGAAACAACGAGTATTTAAACCTCTACAACATTCTATTTTCAAGCACTGCAGGTGTGACGGGTTGCAGAGTGTGTACAAAATGGGTTTTACAAGGAAGGTCCCAAAATCTTTGAATTAATGAAGCACTCTAAAAGCCATCGTAACATTGGAAACTTTGCATGTGTTCTGGGTGTACACAGTCATGCAGGTTTAGCGGATGAGGGCTGCACATACTTCACACATACACACCCTTATTTCATTACATATATAGCTAATCACTAGAAATGCATGGTTGATCTTCACGTCTGCAACATGGACAAGGAAAGCGACTGTTTGATAGAATACCTCGAAGAAATGTGAATCTCATGGAATGCAATGATTGCATAATATGCACAAAACGGATTAGTTAAAGAGGCTTTAGAAACTTTCAAGCAAATGAGATTGGCTGGTGTATAGCCAGATTCCACTGTATATGTTTGTGCATGAGGGTGTGTATAATAAATCTGATTTTGCTGTTATAATTGCCCTGGTAAACATGTAGGCAAGAATTGGCAACATAGAGGAGGCACCCAAACTCTTTGACAAAATGTCTCAAAGGGATGTCAACTTGTGCAATGCACTGGTTGCAGGACATACACAAAATGGATTTCATGAAAGACTCTGATTTTCATTTTAATAAACATACCCTAAAACCATCGATGAAATCTTATTTTCAGACTGCAATTTGTCAAATTAGAGAAGTGGAAGGTAAATACCAGAGAAGAAAGAGTTTGGAGGGCAGCTGCTGATTTCCCCACCTTGCCAGCATCCTCCCCTGTTTTGACATGTATGCATTTGTGGTGCATAGACCAAGCTCGTAATCTGTTTGGCAGAGTGTGTAAAGATAGAGGTGTCTCCCAAAATGCCGCCTACTGAGTAGCCCTGTGTACAACAAACTCGTGCTCTTTTATTCAATTGTATCAAGATGGCTCGAAAGCTTTATACTCTTTGCAAAATAGATGTAGGAGTGCTGAATTATGGGACTGGAAAACGAAGAAAACCCTCTTTGGGTTACTAGTGGTGCTGGTGGTTCTTTATGGGTGTGAAGTTTGGGGTGGCAATACCTCAGCAATGAAGTGGAGACAAATTGAAAGACTACAAAAACATTTAATCACAAGTAGCCTCAAAATAAAATCGTCTGTTCCCTATGAGATTATCCTAGCGGAGGCTAGGGCCTTACCTGTGGAGACATCAGCTATGATTCGTTTACTAAGTTATTTAAAGAGGCTGGAGAACATGGAGGTGTCCCATTGGCCTAAAATGGCAGCAGCAGAGAAATTGAATAGAAGGAAGAGCACGTGGATGAAGCAAAATAACAAGTGGCTGTGCAAGTGGGGTATCAGCGTAGATAATTGCCCAAATAACATTAAGGCAATCAAAATGTACGTGCAACAAAAAGTTAAAGAAAGCATGTGGACTAGGGAGCTATCAAGAAAAAGACAGTATTACATCAAACACTTTAATCCCTCATATGACCATACTCAAAAAAACTATATAGGTGCATAAATAAAATGGAAAGCAAAAATGCTAATAGCTCAGCTCAGAACTAGCTCGCACCAATTGAGATGTGAAACTAGTAGATGGACGACACCTAAAGAAGAATGGGCTGATAGGATATGCATGTTATGTACTTTAGGGCTTGTAGAGATGGAATGGCATTACATCATGGAATGTCCAGCCTATTTGGATATCCGAGTCAATTATATCGAGATTCTAAATGTGGATACTTTAAACAGCTTATTTGAGGCAAAGAGTATATCGAAAAGTGTTGATTACTTGGTAAAAATACATAGCAGAAGATCCAAATTACAAAAGGAAAGGAAGGTCAAGTAACAGCTGGGCAGTGGTTTTTGTTTCGAGTGTTGTTCCATTTTTGTTGCTGATTTGTGGGTCCCATAGGCTGTTTGGCCTCGTGGACGCTATTAAAAACCTTCATTCATTCATTCATCATTCGCATGGTTCTACCCTTCCACTGCCAGAAATCCATGCCCCAATGGCTTGTTCCCTCCACCCTTTTGCTCTCCCTTCCCCCAAAAAGACAACCTCTGTAGGAAAGAATGCCACGCAATGAACATGCACAGAAGATGATGCAAACATAGGGCACGTGGTACGTTGAAGGAGTTTCCTTGAAGCAAGTGGAGAGTACATGCAAGTGGCAGGTGAAGACTTTTGCTTCTTGCACAACATTATTATTATTATATCAATTTCATATATGTATAAACATTTATTTCTATTTATCATTTATCTAATTGATTACTAAGTAATCAAACAATTAGCAACATAATTATCCCTTTTAAAACACTTTTACTCACTTCAAGAAATAAAACTTAATAATGTGTGTATATATATATATATACTATTTATTTATTTTTATTTAGTAATTAAGTGTATATATATATATATAATTTACTTTTTTTACATATGCAATTTTTATTTTTATTTTATGTTTTATTTACAAAATAATATCACTTACTAAATTCATATATATATGGCATATTTAAATTGTAATATTGAAATTACAACTTAACGTATCCAATACTGATATTCCAAATAATTGCTTGCATAATAATTTCCAATAAAACTAAGGTTTACATTCATATATTCAAATACATATATAATTATATACATACAAATAAAATAGATCAAGTCACCGTTCTAACAGTGAAAATCATATATAATAAGATAATTGCTAATTTTGAAAACCATATAACCATGTTCCAAGGCGCATATAATCCATTTAACTTAATTTTGTGTGCTCTAAACTTCAATGAATGATCAGATTACTCATGACACCGCAACTTAACTTAATTAGCTAATTGAACAAGGCATATTTATCAAAAAAATCACAAATAACACTTATGCCAACAATCCAGAAAGACCGATTCGGAGGGGCGCCACACTTCTTTTATCAATTATTTTAGATGTGTCAACAAGGGATGAGATTCAGAATATGGATGTTCAAGTCATATAGGGAAACTTTGAGAAGATGATGGACATAGATTTATTCAACAAACAAAATTTTAGTGTAGATGTGATGATAAAGTTGAGTGTTATTTTGTTGTACTTGATGTTTGTAGTGATCATTTGACCAACTATCGTCAGAGTATAAAGGATATTTAGAAAGGGCATGCCATTTGGATGTTGAGAATGGTGAATGTAATTGTTCCCAGGAATAAAGTCTTGGCATTATTTGTTAAGTCATTCAAGAAATTCAAGACAATAATTTCTCTTCAACAAAGACAAGATGCATCTCAAAGGACTTCTTCAAAGGACACCATAGGCAGTGTGGATAAATAAAAACATAGCTGATTTATGTAATTTTTTCATTGGAATAATGTCAAAGTCACTCGTTATGTTTTATTGTATTTTTTTATAATAGTGACTATATCACTTTTGTAATAAGTTAGAAAACAAACTATATTTCTCAAATTTAAGGATTTTTCTAACTTTAATAAAGCTTAGACTTACTCCCCACATTTTGTGGAGGTAGTTACTAAGGTGGTTTTGAGTTGCTTATGAGATATTTATAGGGGGGATTCTATAAATACAAGCATCTAAGCATTGTAAAGGGATTTTGCTTCTCACAAGTTGGACAAAAGGGAAATTTTGGAGTTGTAGAATTCTAAAAAGCAATGGAAAATAGTTTTGGAGGAGCAGTCATAACATTTTCTTCTTGTTGTTATTGACCTTTCATATGTTATGTGTTGATAATAAGCTTTTCTATCCTAAAAGTAATTTATGAAAACAATTATCGGATCATCATAAGTCTTTTAAGATATATTCATTTCTTGGTATCTAGAACTAGATGTATTTGGGTTTGAAAATATTTTCATTATTAGGTTTCTTATGCGTAGTCTTTGATCCTTGTGATGGAAATGTTTCAATTTAAAGTATTTTGTGATTTAAAACTCTAGTAATATTGGTATCTTTGTTATTGAGGGTTTCTCTATCACTTTTAATCATTGTAAACCTTTCATTACCCTTATGTACTTTCAGGTGAAAAGTACACAAAAATATCAAACACCCCTATCATACGAGGGAGCTACCCCTGTCAAATGCAAAGGAAGATTGCTATTATATATGCAATCTCTCCAATTGATGGTGTGTCTTTTTCACTTTCCATTAGGTGAGTCAAAGTATCATTTCAAGCTCCAATCTTCTTACCAACAGATTTTGGTGACTCCGTTGGGGATTAGAACAAGAAAGAATTTTTTTACATACATTTGGTGACTATGTTGGGGATCGGAACAAGAAAGAAAAAATTGTTACAGTCACTTTCCTTTTGTGTATTCCATTGTGCTCTTCATGTCTAAGTATGATGTTGTTGCATCATAATGGCATTCCAGTTATGCAACCAAATCTTGATTGGGTGCATGCGAAGCAAGACGATATTATTTCTCGGTTAAATACTTTAGTTTGGAATTGTAGGAGAAGTAGTCTAGAATTTCTACAAGTTAATCTAGTTTTAGAGCATGAAGAAGCGTTAGGAGCATAGATTAGAAGACTTCATCTAAGAGATCATTTGGTTATAATTGAAAAAATTGTTGTATGACCAAGGTGAATGATACAAAATCAAAATCAAAATCAGCAAGAGCAAGGTAATCCACCTGCAAGACTCCCTCAAGATCTTCCTCCTCGATAGACTACATTGTCTAGTAAAATATATACAAGAGGAGACAAGAGTAAAGGGGTTCTTGATCGTAAGTTCAAAAATTTACAAAAATTAGATTTATCTACACCATTTCCTTCTTCAAGAAGGAAGGTTAAATCTACTAGTAGACCAACATCACCTAACCCACAAAATTGGCTTACAATTTGAGTGAGGAAGGAAAAGTTGCAAAAAATGACCCCATGCAAAAAAAATTGGTTTTTGGGGTTTGAATGAACCCTTTGGTTCGAGTGAACCAAAAAAGGGTTTGAATGAACCCTGGTTTGAGCGAACAATTAAATAAGGTCCCACCATTCCCGCCAAAAACACACACAATTTTTTCTTTTGAAAGGGGGTTTGAATGAACGATGGTTCGAGCGAACCTTTGGCGAACCCCCCTTGGTTTTCCCAAACCACCCTTTTCCCACCTTCTCACCCTCTGGCACCAAAAAAGTCCAAAATTTTGTGTTTCGAAGCTTGGGTTGAGGATGAAAATGGAGGAGAATTCACAGACCCAACTAGATGATGGTAGTCCTCGAAACAAGCTATCCAACGAATATAATTTTAATATGTTTTGGTTTTATTATGTATTTGTTTTTTTAGTTTATTAAACATAGGTTTTTCACCAAAAATCAAGCTATTTGTTCTACAGATGTGGAAAAATAGCAAATTATCAAAAAAAAAATTGAAAAATATGAGTGCACCAAATATTGAAGTCCTTGATCCAACAAAAACAAATAATTGAATTTTGATATATACAAAAAAAGTTATGCGTTATATGATCTGCCTATGTCTAAATTGTAATCAGTTTGACTTACAAACTTTATTAAGGAAAAAATATTCAATAAAACACTATCTAACCAATTGGAAGCACTAGATATCATAGTTAAAAATCTAAATTTGAAAAAATTAGAATTTTATCCTTCATGAAAAAAAAGTTGTGTTATACAGTGAGAGTCACTCCTTAAAAATGTTGTTTACTGAAAAAAACTAGTTTTTGAAGGAGATGGAAAAAGAAGTGCAATCTGATTCCAAGAATTTTGAAAAAAATATATTTAGAATCTACAGACAAAATGTGACAAATCACTAGTTTGCATCATCTTCAAATTCTTCACGGTTTAGCTGCTATAGGTGCTCGAAAGTGAAGATTTAGTTAGAAAAAAATATTTCAGTGTCCAATTTGGCCAAAAATTGTTAACCAATATTGTGGGATCACCCCCTACAAGAATTGTTCCTCAGTCTCCCTCTTTTCAAGAATTAGATCTACACAAATAGTTTCACCTCTAGTGATAAAATTTCAACAACATATACCACAAGTTATGGCTCAACCAGTCCCATGGGGAGCAATGATTTGTCCCTTGCTTTGGGGAACCAATGACATGATTTTCCTTTAGGATCTAGAAATATTTTTCCCAAGTTCAATGGTGATGGAAAAGTTGCAACTGATGAACATATTAACGCCTTCTTTGTGGCGTGTGGAGTTCTTGGTGTCATGCATGAAGATGTCTCTATCTGTTTGTTCATGGAATCCTTAACTGATGTAGTAGCTAATTAGTTTTATCACCTACCACTTGGTTCTTTCACCACATGGGTTGTGATGTGACAACAATTTGAACAGAGGTTTGAAACTATCGAAGATGAACATATGTTGTTAGCTCAGCTAATTCAAATGAAAAAGGATATACATGAACCAATGAGATAATTTGTTGCTCGACTCAATAAAATTGTTAATAGAATTGTAGATAACAAAAGGCCAACTGAAGAAAATAAAAAAATCTTCATCAATGCTCAACCACCAGATGTAAGTTTCCAATTAAGAATAGCTTGTGTAGCCAACTTACAAGAAGCCCAAGAAATGGCAATAGAGGTTGAAGATGACCTACTGAGTGCAATAAAATGGAGTAAATATTTTTAAAATGGAAAAGGACAACATGTGAATCCCACCACTACAAACCTTATGGTGCAAAAGTTGGCAAATGATTTGCTTTTACTGAAAAACCAACTTTCACAATATCCCCTGCACTTGTATCAAGATATTCATAGGAGTAATTATATTTCATATCAACAAAACAAATAGGCAAAGCTTCCTCCTCCCCCACAAAGACTACTATCAAACATCTGAGTTCAAGCAACCGTCATACAACTGCTATGTGTGATTTGCATATGACAATAGATCATGATGGTTCTTTCTATCCATAGATGGAAAGATTCATGAAAATGAGTTAGACTAGTGAGAATATTGAAGAATACGATGCTCCTAAAGAGGAAATAAATCAAACAAATCAAAACAAAAAAAAAATCAAAATGATAAAATTTTAATATTTTTTTGGTGTGCAGAATTGCCCATGCACCTGGATGCTCCTGCATCATCTATATATTTAGATAAATATCCAAAAAGTACACTTAGATCTATTAAATATTCTCAACACTTGGAAATGTACGTGAATCATTTATATATTACCGAACGAATCACTAATAAATTGGGGAATATTTATGTTTGGGATGATGAATTTGAAGTTTTTTTTGGAGTTTTAATTAGAGTTATGAGAAAACTTAGTTTATATTTTGGATAATGTGAGATTATTGAGGTATATTAGAGGATAATTTGTTGATGATTGTGAACCTTGATCCAACTAATCTTTTATCAACTTGGTTTGGTAGTATCTATTTGTTGTAACTCCTAGATGCTACCCCAACCACTAGATAATTTTATGGTGAATAGATCATAATGAGTGCAACTTAAAATTTAATAAATAAGTTTGTTTCAATCCCAAACCTACATAAAAATGAGAAATTTTTTAGTCCCATCCTTTTGGTAGTGTGTAAATATGTAAAAATATACTAATTATATAATTTGAAGATTGAGCTAATACAATTTGGGATGGAGAAAAATATAATATTATCAATACTACCTAGTATATGTATAATTTAAAAAATAATCTTGAATACACAACTTAGTGCACCTCCACTATATCAAATATTCCTTATTGTCACCTAGCATTCAAAACTATAGATTATATGATTATGAAAATGATTTTTAAGCTAGTTTTACTCTAATTTAGTGTATGATATACCTATTGATAAACCATTAGTAAGTTCTATCTCTTTTTATCAATAAAATTATGAGATAACAATAACAATAAATATGACTAATAATCATTTAATAAACCATATAGCCATAAGAAGTCAAACTCTCAATGTAAAAAATATGCTTACGTGATTCCTTGAATGAGATATCAAGATAAAATTTAAAAAAAATCATTACAGATACCCTTGATCCAATAGGGAAATTATAAAATAATACTCATACTTCTTTGAATTAAGAACTATTATCCAAATACATGACATAAATTTGTTAATACAATTTTGTTGTTAAAGCAAGGTACACTACTACAAGTGTTGCCCCTTCAAATAGCTTGCAAGGAGTATCTAATAAGAGATTATAAGGAAAAAAATACAAATCAACAAATCATGATAAATGAACACATGAAACTAGACGTGTGTGGACAAAAACCTTGCAAGAAAAAGATCCACCATTAAAGAGAGGCACAAGTATGCATTTATTTTAAACACAAGAGTACATATGTAACACACTTTACCTCTTTATTTTGACAAGATTAAAGAATCCCTATGTACCTATGAAATATCTATAAAACTCACTACTATATCCCTCTTGATCATGTGTGAATATTAATAGGCACATAAATAAATTTTACAATACCATAGACAACAAAACTATGGGCTAAGAAAACAACAAGAGAAGTTACCAAGAAGAACAAAGAAAGGCCAAATTATTTTTGGATGTGTTGCACACCCCACAACCCCTTGGTGCAACCTTTATTTATGTATGTCAAAGCCTTTTGACTTTGAATAGTGGAGATGAGGCTCACATGTCACATATACTATTTTAAACATATGATTGGAATTAAATGACACATAATTCCACCAATTTCATAATCCCTCTTTGTGCCCAACATATTACTATTCACAAATATTGTAACTAGTAAATGTTGCTTGTGACATTATTAAGTAAACACTTGCCTATGTAGCTAGACAAAAATATAAGAAAATAAACCAAACAAGCTTAGCATGTAGCAATCCTAAATAGTGAATGACATTGGAGTTATGTCCATAAAGCGTGATAAATATAATTATAGTATTTCAAAGTTTTAGATTATCTTTAAGTAGAGGTTCCACTATATAGCTAATCAAGCATGATAACTTCCTATATCATCAATGTTATGTTCAATACAATCCATATCCCATTTGGCTACACTATAAAGATCACCATATCATTTTTGATGTTTGTGATAGTGGTGGAAATGGCTATAGAAATGTACATGGGTATTTTTGGAGACATTCTTTGTCTTCTCAAATTCATGTACTCAATGAAATCTTATCATAAATATTTTTTTTTAAGCCAAATCCATATTCTACACAAAAAAATGGTTTTATATGTGGGTAGTTTAATTCAAGTTGGAATGTGTTTTTTATGTTTAACCTTGTTTAAGTCCTCTTACCACTTTTTATGAAATTTGATGTTTTATTAGTTTTTTAAGTCATAATGTCTCACAACTTGTTTTTTTATTAAAAAATACCTCTATTTATATCCTTTCTCATCATTGGTGTTAATGGTCTAAAATAATAATAAAATAGGTTTATACATTATTAATTAAACTAATAATAATGGATATGAAAATTCTAGTTGTAATCTCACATGCTTAACTACAAAATCATCTTTTAGTTGAAATTTTTATCTCAACCAATACCATCAAATTTATTAGATTTCTCTTGAATTAACATCACAATACAAGTTAAACATAATTTTTCCATATAGGGTATAGCAATATAAAAGAACGGATATATATACGCACACACAATTTGCATTTTTACCATCTTTAGGGAAGGTGTGAGATGCATCATGTCTCTCCCTCATTAAGTTGATCTTGATGAAATTCTTACATGTGTTTCCTTGCACTAAAAATTTACAAGATCACATACACATATCAACATATAATCTATGCACCTATTAATAAAAACAAAGATCACTCGTAATTGTCACATCCTTATTAAATTATTTTTAGGACATTTAAATGTAATATGGATATATGGTATCTACATGGTTTGAACCCAAGATAATTTTTTAATCTTCTCAATATAAAATTTTGTGTATAAGTTGATGCTCCAACCAATCAACATGATGATTTAGTCATGTAATATTGTCTTCAAGAATCATATTTTTAGATGGACTTGGAAGACTCTATAAAATATTTTTTATCCTTCCATATGCATAATTAAGTGTGTAGAAACATCTATCCCACAGACCAAATCTACAATCCATCATTCCCAAAAAAATCACAAATGAGGGTGAGGCATCTCTATAGTCCTCAACAAAAAAGTGAGCCTAAATTTTCATGACATCCTCATTTGATGAATGATACATGATAGGCACGAGCCTTACAAACATATCTTACTTGGTTGCATTATTGTTCACCTTCGTATTCAATTTATTCACTTATTCATGACCAAAATTACAAGAGAAAACATATATGTCTCATTAAACACTTCTCCACTTCACAAAATAACCATTCATTATCAACAATATTACTTTCTACAATTGATTACACTCTAGTAAAATAAATACAATAAATATAAAATCGTAACAAAATATTAAATAATAAATATATTTGATCTTAGCACGTAAATTATCCATCATGAATATGGACCTTTTGGAGAAGAATATGGATCCAATATGCAATATCAAATGCACATGACCTAGATGTATAATGATATATGCCACAAGTACCCTTGTAATTCCTACTCATGGAAACGCTTTCCCATATTGCTTATTAAATGATTAAATTGTATGTTGATCATATATATTGGATAAATAATTGAATTAAAATGTGATTATTAAATGTAAATCTTATGGAATTAGGTGTTATTACCATTTTCTTTGACTATCGTTACATATTAGACATATGCACATATCATTTGATTGAAGTGTGGAGGTATAGGTAAAATACCAATGGTGGTTAATTGGATATGGTGTGTGTGTTTTGTCTAATCCTATGCAATGTAGAGTAATAGAACATGTGATATTGAAACCTATGAAACCAATATCTAAATTAGTCACTATTCTAGATCCCCTATGTTTTAGAGTTGTAATGTGTCTTTCTTTGGTGACTTTGTTTATCATAATTTATACATTTTATTGGTATGTACAAAGGATTAAATAGTATTGTCTAAATTTTATTGTTTTATCAGAATAATTGAAAATAGAATAGTATTTGATTAGGCAATTAAAGTGATTTTGATAATATTGCATTTGTGTGAAAATTAAATATTTGACTTGTTAGTGAATTTTAGAAAATAGATTAAATCAAAAAGTTCAAAAAATTTATTAGTTATTTGGACAAGAAATGTAAAATTTCACTTAATTAAAGTGTCTTATTATTAGGTGGTTGGAGTATGAAATGAAAGAGGAAAGGGGATATTTTATTTCTAGTTTTTTTTTTGTTGTATATGGAATTAAGTTTGTTATTTTATTATGCATCTTGTCTTTTGAAAATTTTGGAGAGAAGAAAAGAGTGTGCTTTCTTAAAACTCTAACTTGGTGCTTGGCATGGCTTTTTTTAGTGGAAAATCTTCATCAATTGGTAAATAGTTAAAGAATTGGGACCTCCAAAAATGGTGAGTGGTACAAGCTATAAAGGGGACAAAATTACTCTCTTTAATAAAAAAATAGTTTAGTGTTGATTAAATCGCCTAAGAATTATTTTATTAAAAATTTACAATGAATTATTTTTCATAGTTAACAATACATGATTGGAGCATATTCACCAATAGTTTATAATATAATTATAAATATTAATAATATTCATCATTTATATTATTTTTTCCCTTTATTTTTGTGACTATATTACCATTACTACTAGATTCCCACTTGCTTTTGGGGTAAAACTTTCTTTAAAATTAACATTTGATAGGATATACCACTTATAAATTGTATATAATTAGGTTTTAAAGCATTGAGCATGACTCTTTGTGTCCTTTGTTATCATGGCTTCTAAAACCTAGGGCATATAGGTCCTCCAATCTAATGATTGCAAAGAATAAAGGTAGCAGAGAGTTTTCGTTCTAATATTATTTTTGAATTTTGCATGTGTAATGCCCCGCCAAGCAACCCCAAAGGATACATTACATCTAGCAATTTATGGCACCAAATTTTTTTAAAAAATACTAACATACATCATAATAATCATATATCACATGATATGAAACTAAACATGAGCTACATATAAAAAATCCCTCGGGTTTACTTGACTGCATTACTTTTCACAATAACATAATTACATCACATGAATGGTAAGTTTACACTAGTAACCATAAAATGACATGAACATGATCAACACATTAATCAAGGGTTACAATATTACAATGTCGTTTCCCAACATGAATGGGGAAGATACAATAGAATGGAATGTTACATTTGATATGAAAGAGTACAAAGCTGTAATACTGGATTCAACTCTGGATCAACTCAGGAGTCACTGTAGGTACAATTTCCCACTTCTCGATCGACGACTAGGGACCCAATGGGGTGCATAGCACGTTCCACCCAACCACGTGGACCCGAAGGCCCACCCCCCGTGCTAAGAGATGACAAGAAGGATCCCCAACAATAACCATCATACAGAACAAGGGTGCAAGACTTCACAATAAGATTCACAATAACATAAGGCAATCTCAGCACAAAATAAAACCAACACAAGATGTGCCTAACATAAGGAATAACCAATAAAGTATCAACATACAAATAACAACATGTGCTTCCAGAGACTCAAGAATGTCATAGAGGGAAAATTAAAGCATACTTGGTTGTTTATGGAAGAGTGTCATCGCAATGTTGCATGGGTTACCCTGGCGAATCTTCCTAGGTCCCGGCCCCCAACTTGGGTTACCCTGGTGACCTCTTACGAAACCCGGCCCCACATGCAATCCAATGCGGCATCGATTATCTTTCATAAGGACAAGACAATGATTTCGCCATTCCAGGCCTTCTCAACTCATCTCAAGTCCATACAAGCACTTGAGTCATGAGTGAGGCATTTACTTATATCTTGTTAAAGTGTGATTATACCCAAAACCCCTAATAAAATATTAATATTTTCACTTGATTATTAAACTTCCAATGAGTTACCTTGAGACCACTTCTGGGTCTCGGCCCCCATTGAAAGCCACTCCCCTTATGAACAACAAAACTCAAAGACACTATCAGGGTAAACTCTATGCACCACATATAAAGCCACAAGATAAATTGTATTAAGCAAGGCAAACACCATCCTACACAAAATCTTCATAACGAAACTATTTTCAAGTGCAAGGCTAAATCTATAACATCAAATAGATCATACAAGCAATAGTTCACAAAGAACCAAAAGTGGAAACCAACAATAAAGCAACACCCTTCTTTCCCTTTCTCTGGAAGACTGATAAATCACTAATACAGGGGTTACCCAACAGGGTGGCAACAACACTTGATCTCAAAATCAACATCAATCTCAAAATCGAAGCAATATTACTTTCACAACTCAAGCTACACAATTCACCTCATTATCAATTCAAAACAATCTCAATTCCAAAAAGGTTTGACTCATCATCACAAGAAACCCAAACAAAAATTTCCCAACAATTTATGATCTATTCAATAAACAACTTAACAATTTCAACAACCATTACAATAAGGAGTAATCATTCGACAACCTTTTTAGTTACTTAACAAAATAAGTACAACCACTTTAACTATTATAACCACTAATATGTCATAAATTAACACAACCCTATTACATCAATAACTTGTAAAATGAAATAACAAAAATTACATGTTTCTATATATATATATAAATATTTCATATTCTTATTCCATAAGTTTATTGAAAATGACATTCTTAATCCTTTCAACTAGCCAATAGATTTAAATAGTTTTACATCTTACCTCAATAATTTACATAATTAAACAATAAAGTATCTCCTAAGCCTTATTTCTATAGATGACCTTGCTTTCTTACTTTTCTTACGTTATTGAAATACTTACACTTTGATGCAATATTTGATATAATGAATCAAATTCATATTCAAATAATTACAAGGAATTATCTAACAATTCCTATACACATCCTAAGTCTTATTGTTGAATAAACAACTATAGAATTTCATGCTATATAACTAAATCTCATCAAGGTAAGTACTTCAAGAATGTGAGCAGGCGTATGGAAGCTAAGTTCGGGCTGCTACACCGAATGGTCTTGTTTCTAAAGCCGAAGAAAGCTTACAGGTAGATGCAATTGGCAGGTGATAAGCCAAGTACCAGATTCTTGATCACGTCCTCTCTGTTTTAAACACTAGGTTTCATTTGATGGGTATACTGAAGGCAATTGAAAATTTTGGACTTTCACAAAAAGTACTGTGGATCACCATGATGTGCTACAAGATCCTCGACCTAAATGGGGTAAAAATACAAGTGAAACGTAAACACGTAGCAAAGGTTTACAGGCTTCTTCCCTGATATCCTAACCTTGAACAAGTGAATCTCTCTATCCTGGGCAGAACTGACAGTGTCCTCTATACCATCAAGTAGGTGTTAACAAAGTGGGATGCCTCCATCATAATTTTTATAGAATGGAAAGATACGAAGAACGTCATCTGAACCATAAGAAATGCTAAGAACCTCGAGTATGACCTGATTACGACATAGTATCAAGATTAATCTCCAAATTCGTTGCAAGCGAAATTGTGCTGAGAGATGACTGAAGTCCAAGACGACTCAGGTTGGTACAAAGAACAATGCGGTCCAGGTACCCCTATATGGCATCATGGCTCTATTTCATGCGGCCACCTTCAAGAGTGTTATCGGCCAGCAAAACGGAGGGAGTTCTTATATAAGGATAATTTTTAAATGATTTGAGTACTGCAACTGTGATAGATTGTCAAGAGAATCTAGGAGATTATTTAAATCTTAGAACTTTCAGTAATGTTCAAGTACTTCAGCTATGACAAGTTGACAATGGAGTCAGGGAGGTCATCCTATTCTTGGAACTTCCTATTATGTTTAAAAGTCGCGGCTGAGTCTGGTTGACATCGAATCAGAGAGATTATTTAAATCTATACACCCTACCATGTTCAAGTGTAGCACTGTGACAGGTTTACAATGAAATCAGGGCGAATATTTGAACCTTTACAGCATTCTATTTTCAAGTAGAGAAAATGGGCAGGTTACGATTTGAATGTGAGAGGCTATCTAATTTACTAGACCTTTGCAAGTCTAAAGGTTGCAGCTGTGACGGGTTGCCAATAGTTTCAGGAAGGCTACTTAATTATGTACTCTGCCTCAACTCTAATTTTTGTAACTGTGACAAATTTCCAAGTATATTAGAAAATGGATATTGGAATTTGGAAATATCGCCATCTACATGCATTGATATCATCATTTCCAAGTGTTGCATCTGCTATAGATTGTCAGTAGCATCAAACAGGTTATTTAAACCTTGCAACGTGCTATTTTAAGTACTGCAAACGTGACAAATTTATCACAAGAATCAGCTAGAAGGGTTCTCTAAACCCCTACAACCTTCGATGTACAAGTGCTACACTATGTGTGGTTCCATTGGAATCAGGGAGGTTATTTAAATTTATTCTTCCTAACATGTTCAAATGCTGCCGCCGTGACAGGTTGCCAACGGTATGGTCTATAGCCAACTTAGTTTAATGGCTGAAAAGATATGGGCGACAGAGGTCATCTAGATTTTAAATGTTTTGTCTGATGTTCGTGCACATAAATCTACGAAACAGTTTCACACTTGTAGGTAGACATAAAATTACGATTTCATTATCTCATTCCATGGTTACTACCACCTCAATGTCAAAATAATCAGTTTCTGGATTCCTGTTTACAACAGGGGCAGACTATTAATCTGGTATTTCAAAACGGTGACAACCCATTCGATGAATAGCAAAATTTTCAATTGTATGAAACAAATACATTGATCTGAAGGTGCTGATTGTATGGAATACGACTAGTGTTAAATACATACAGACACTTACATTTATTCCAAAAGAAGAAAGAGAAAATAGACACAGAGGAACCTGTTTAATCTTCTTGAATCTGATATAAATTGTAGCAAGAATTCAGAATAAGCATCAATTCTTTATTCTCCCAGAGCACCAATCTTTTCAAAAACCTTTGTCTTCTTTTGAATGGGGACATCGTTCTTGTGGAGAATACTGGTGATGCTAAAAATTAAGCAAAAAACTCAAAAAAAAGGCGTTGATAAAAGCTTCAGAAGGGCGTAGCCTCAAGGAAGACCGATTTCCTTGCATGGCGGTTGATCCTTTACTTTTGCATAACTGAACTGCATGTCTACGCACTGAATGAGGTGTCCCACTAACCGTTAGTTAAAGCAGTCTACCAGAACGGGTTTCCTTTCTCCTATAAAGTGGTTACAAAATTAATGATATCCTCCAACAGGTAAAAAGGCAATTAATGGGTGCTACTCCATGGCGCTAGACAAGGGAATCCCAAAACCGACTTACGACATAAGCTTATGCAATATCTCCTTACTTACTCACAACATGTATTCATAGGTGGACAAACATATTATAAACATGTACATAAATCAAATTACATACAATGTGAATGTCAACCCAAATTTTAACATATAAAATATTTACATTCCTAATTATGGGATATACCTATATATATATATACTAGTATTCATATTCATATACATACATATACCTAAATGAAAATGTATTGTAATTACCAATATATGATTCGCTTATTCCTTTTATCATTCCTTCAATTATTTAAATAAATCTTCTTTAATAAATATTAAATACTATTATTTGATTAATTAGAAGATTTTATTAAATGTGGATTTTGCATTCTCACAAAATAACAGGATACTGACAACTTCATTTTGATAAAAATTTCCATTTCCCATAATGGTTGATTGAAGATGATGAATATGAAGAATTAATTTGGTGGGCAGAATTAAATCTAAATTACATTCATGGAGGGAGTTTTGTAACGAGAGACCTGATTTAACATGACCAACTATGATTTGAATTTACACATGTTTCAAAGATACTAAGTATCGATATTAAAGGTCTACTCAACATCGACAAAGCATTAGGCATTGAAAAATAGTGAGCTTTGAGAAAAAGGTTCCAGGCACTATTTTAGACTCTAGTTTTTCCTTATGCGCATCCTCGTTAATCAAACGGTTTATAATTTAAACAACCATACACATAAAATCAAATAACCTAAATCATGAAATGGTGAATTGGGGAGGGGCACTACAGCATGGATAAGAAGTTAAGATATTTTGTGTAATCTATGATAGGTGTTCACTTTGACAATGGCTCTTGTGTATGGTAATATCCACCCCAAATAATTTATATTATAATATTTTTCTTCTATTTTCTCCAAATAGTAAGTAAGAACATCTAAAGCTCTTGTAATAAATGTGATGGTTTTGATTTGATCTCCCATCATTGATTTCTAATATAAACTAATGGTTTTGATTTCCTTCTATAATTTTACATGCACATGTCATGAAAGATATTTATCAAACTTATAATTTATTTGGGACATGTGATTACATATTGGTTTGATGGTTGATATTTCATTCTATAGAGTTATAAGTACTTGTGTTTTACAATTTTTAGATCAGCCCAAAATTTATTTGTGTCGTGTGATTACATATTGATTAAACAATTCATATTTCATTCTACAAAGTTCTAAGTACTTGTCTTTGAAAATTTCTCCTCGACCCAAAAAACATTTTGAGTGGTCGCGTGTCTGGTGCTTGGGTGGTGGCTATGGACAATTATTTCATTTCTTTGCAATTGTTCCCTTTGTGCATTGATGACCCTATCATGGATGTCTCTGCTGCTAAGGAGTTCGCGTGGTTCTTGTATACGTTCTACGGAGGAATTTGATGGTTTTATTGTCTCCCTCTGCTTCGTCGCGAGTTGTGCCTATTAACTTCACCCCTGCTTCCCTTGTTGATTGATTGCTTCTTTGATTTCGGGAACCTCTGTGTTGGTTGTGATGGATGGTTTATGGTCTAGCTCTCTCTTTCCACCCCCTTACTGTGGTCCTGCCATTTTATAGGGGTTGTGTGTGCTTGGTGCCTGATGGTGTTTATGTTTGGGGGTTTTCTTTGTACTCCTTCCTTGTTGCACCCGTGGTTGGCTCTCCTTCGTGGCTACCCGATAGTGGTCAGATTTGTGTTGAGCTCGTGCATGGGATGCTGCGCCTTTGTTGGCTTTGCTGTTGGGGACCTTTCTTGGCTCCGCTTGGTTGGGTTCATGCTTGAGGAACATTTCTATTTGTAAGGAAGCTAAGGTAGCAGAACTACTTCCTACACTAATCTTGAGAGGAGAATAATGCAAAAAAATTACAGATCTTTAATAGTTACATAAACTTAAACAAAATAAACATAAATATCATGCATACCATGGCATGGTGATTTACATTGGGAAAACCCTTTCTAGAGAAAGACCCCACACTCCAAAAGTTGGCCAATTATTATTCAGTAAATTAAAAAGATTATAATATACTTGTAGAGCAAGCTTCTCACAGGAGTATCACCACTTAGAGATCAAGAGACAACATGACTGCTAACAAACTCTTAGAATACATCACCGTCTCTCTCACACTACCTTTCACTATTGCTCTCTCTCAGCCGTAATGCAACACCCTCACAAAATAGAGTTACATTCTAGGGAAAGACAAATCAACAAAATATCCACCATTAGATCTAAACCCTAATAATTAACAGTCAAGATTTATAATGTATCAACTTCGCCAATGACACAATAGACCATCACTCCATTCGCTAACTTTTTGTCACATTTCATTATGGTTGGACCCCACTCGGAGCGCTTCCTTCCTCCTTATCACTCCATCGCTAAGTCACTAAAAAACCTGAACCTCTGAACCTCTTGTCAGAGGTTAGAAAGTTCTAAAAACTTGTGACTTGCTAACAACAAAGAGATCGCTAAGTCACTAAAAACCCGAACCTCAAAACCTCTTGTTGGAGGTTGTGAAGTTCTAAAAACCTACGACTCATCGATCATAAAGAGATCACTAAGTCGGGAGGTTATGAAAATTTAGAACCCTGCGACTTAGGTTAGGAAAACTTGGAACCCCGTGACTTGACTAAAAAAACCATTTCACCTATCAACAATAGTTGTTATATAATTGCAAGGTTGAGACACAATTTCCCAACAAATCTCCCACTTGTGAACACCTTGAAAGAGAAATGAGAGGGAGTAAACATTGTCTCTTAATTGTTAGGGGCCAAAAGGCCCAGCATCCTGAACACCATCTGAACTTCTCTATGCTCACTGGATTAGTTAAACAATCAACAACATTCATAAAATTCCCTACCTTAACCAATTGCACCTTACCATCTTCGACCATATCTCAAAAAAATGATAATGTACATCAATATGCTTGGTCCTAGCATGAAATGTCGAGTTCTTGGATAGACATATTGCACTCTAACTGTCTCAATAAATTGTCATTGCACCTTGTTTTATTCTAATTTCGGAACACATTCTCTTAATCCAAATGGCTTCTTTACAAGAATGAGTAGTTGTCATATACTCTACTTTAGTAGTGGACAAAGCAACCATAGCCTATCATCTACTCATCCAACTGATTGCACCACCGAATATAATGTAAACACATAAGCATAGGTGGATCATCTACTATCAACATCACCTACCCAATTTGAATCCACATAACCATGAATATCAAGGTAAATCTCACCTTCAATCATATTACTATGATAAGATAAGGAATAATTTGAGGTACCCTGCAAATATCTGAAGACTCTTTTAACTGCATCCCAATGAACTCTACCAGGATTAGACATATATCTGGAAAGAAATCCCTAGTAAGGCACTCTGCTCATGTCTTCTATCTTTGATGGGGATGTTGGACACTTTGAAATAGATAACTTTGTTCCAACTAAAATAGGAACACACAATGGTCTACAATCCTGCATGTTAAATCTATGTAAAATTGAATTAACATACTTACTTTGGCCAAGCCATAGCTTTTTGTTCACTCTATCTCTTTAATTTCCATCCCAAGAATGTGTTTCCCCACTCTAAGATCTTTCATTTCAAATTTAACAGCAAGTTGAGATTTCAGTTTTGAAATCATACATTTCCCTTTGCCAATAAATGACATATCATCAACATATAATTTAATAAACAGGAAATGATCACAATCAATTTTATAATAAACACAATGATTTTATTTAGAACGCTCAAATCCCAAACTCAACACACACTAGTAGAATTTGGAAAATATGACTAGGTGACTAAAAATTTTAGTCACAAGAACTAAAAATGACTAAATTCTACTCATTTTTTGCAACTCAGCTATAAATGAGTAAATAAATGACTAATTTGGTCGTTGACTAAAAAAATATTTAGTCACAAAAATAAAAATGACTAAATAGTTAGTCATCAAATCCAAATTAGATAAAAATAAAAACAATTCATCAATTATTGGTGTGATGTATTCATGCATGTGATGTATTGGTGCGATTATTCACTTTCATTGCAAATTCATTAATCTCGTTCATTGTAGATTCATTCCTCTCACTTTACCTTGTGATCTTGCTTCATTCATTAGACTGGCATTAGTCATTTTGATCAGTTATAGCAGCTACTTGCATGGGCGATAAAGATTCGGAGAGGACCTGGAGACTTTTAAAAAGGTGGGCAAGGGAAAGGGAGTCATATTTTTCTACAACAAATTTTAGTTCTTTGAGGCCCTTTGTAGCGAAATCAGATTTGGGGATGCCCTCTGTAGAGAATTCAGATGTAATTTGAAACCCTCATTACATTAAAGAACAAATTTGAAACACTTATTACAATCTATTGCTCTTAATAATGTTCTTTTACAATCTTTCCACTATTTTGCTTCATAATGTGTTTGAGCTAAATATAATAAAATTTGGGTGTTAGTGCCAAAATAGAATTTCCTCAAACAATTTTGATACATTTTCATTGCAAGCATAAATTGTCCTTGTGCAAAGTAAACATGTCCTAGATTTACCAACACATCAAGCATCTGAACAAAGTGTTTCCTACAAAACTTCTTGTACATGTGTAAAGATTTCCTTTGCAATATAAAATTGACCCATTTAGCTAGCATAATGGTTGCCCCATTTGCAGCATAAACATTTCCTGGTCTCTATACCAACACTTTAGAATGGATGCCCCATTTGCAGCATAAACATTTCATTGCAAGCACACACTTTCCTTGTGCAAAGTAAACATGTGCTAGATTTACCCACACATCAAACATCTGAACAAAGATGTTTCCTATAGCAGCTTCTTGTACTTTTGTGTAAAATTTCCTTTGCAATATCAAGGTGTTATACAGCTAGCACAATGGCTTACCCCATTTGCTGACATAAACATTTCTAGTCTCTATGCCAACACTTAAGTGGCCTTTTTATGATTAATATCCTCTTGAGTTATTGTATACTTCTATTTTCCAAGAGAGAAAAATCCCCAAGGCCATAGAATGAGCGATGAGCATTTGAGTTTCAACTTGGTTTCATTTAGAAAAAGGGCATTACATTGCTAAGATTTGTTTTAACAATGAGAATAATTTAATCCACCTATTGGGGACTGTAAAATAAAAATAGATGAATTAATGCATTTTCAATTATAAGTTCTTTTAATCTAGAATTTGATAGAAACATAAAGCATAATACATTGAAGGACATGGAAAATGTTCTAAAATAAAGACTAAAATAGGTTTCCCATGAAAAACAAGAAAGAGGAAAAATGAAAAGATAACATACAAATGATTAATTTGAGGTTTTTGATAAGATCTCATTTAACTATGTCAAATGGATTTGGAAGGGACAAAGCATATTTTATTGACTAGAATTTTGAGGTAGCCTATCCATCGTCATTGTATGCATCATATTCTCTTGGAATCTATTTCTACAATGCACCAAGCCTAGAATTGATTGGGGATGCACTTAAGGTGGATAAAAACTCATCAAATGCTTTATGTATGCTTGGAAACATGGAACTAAAAACATATGACTGGCTTAAAGCAAAAGAAACAATTAAATTAGCACACCAACTTGTCTTGGCTGATGAAGAAAAACAAAAAGTTGATGAAGAATGAAGGATTAAGATGGAAAGGAGAAAGCAAGAGGAAAAACTTCAATGGGTGATGCAACAAGAGGAGCAATTTGAGCATGTGAGAAGGAATTATGGAAGGAAATGTAAGTGTAGGATAGGAGGATGATGATGATGATGAGGTTGAGGGTGAGTTTGAGAGAAGAAACAAAAGAAGAAGAAAGAAAGAAGGATAAGGACCACAGGCTTATGATTCTTATATGGAACTGATATTTGCCATGGAAGATGAGGAAAATTATATGAGTGGTAAAGGCACAAGATGATCACGAGAAAATACTAGCAAGATCTTCTTGCGGTTGTAGGTATAGAGAAGACTCGATGATGGCTGAGACAAATTCTCGGTTTCTACAAAATCCGCGAAGGAGACATACATGCTTTCAGATTCTAAAGATGATGAATCATTCGCGAAACATATTCAAGAGGATAGATACATATGATGATGATGTCTAGGCTTCCTGAACTTTAACCAAACCTAGCTCCTATTTTCCAAGAGAAAAATCCCCAACCCCCATGGGAAATGAATGATGAGCATTTTAAGTTTCAACAGATTCCAAGAGAAGATGATGCATACAATGGCGATGGATAGGCTACCTCAAAATTTTATTCAATCAAATATGCTTTGTCCCTTCCAAATCCATTTGACATAGTTAAATGAGATCTTATCAAAACCTCAAATGAATCATCTGTATGTTATCTTTTCATTTTTCCTTGTTCTTGTTCTTTATAGGCAACCTATTTTAGTTTGTTGAAACTCAAATGCTCATCATTCATTTCCCACGGGACTTGGGGATTTTTTTTTTTGGAAAATAGGAGCTAGGTTTGGTTAAAGCTCGGGAAGCCTAGACATCATCATCATATTGATCATCTTCTCTCAGACTCTATTTCTACAATGATTCATCATCTTCAGAATCAGAGTATGCATGTCTCCTTTGTGATTTTTTTGAAAATGGAGAATTTGTCTTTCAAAGATCATCGAAATTCTTCCTGGGCACTTGCGATTCGCAACGAAAGATCTTTGGGCACATTTTTGCATCATCATGCCTTGTGTTCATATGTTTTCTCTTCCATGGAAACATCAAGTTCCTCCATATAAGAATCATAAGCCTTGTGGTTCTTATCCTTCTTCTTCTTCTTATTTTCCTTCTTTTGTTTCTTCTTAGACTAAACAACCTCATCATCATCACCATCTGTCCTTATGCTTACTCTTCCATAATACCTTCCACCGTTCAAATTGCTCCTCTTGTTGCATCACCAGCTAAATTTCTTCCTCTTACTTTCTCCATTTGAATCCTTAGTTCTTCATCCAACTTTTTTTCATTTTGCTTCATCATCCAAGGCAAGTTGGTGTGCTACTTAATTGTTTCTTTTGATTTAAGCCAGTCATCTATTTTTAATAGTTCCATGTTTCCAAGCATACATAAAGCATTTGATGAGTTTTTATCCACCTTAAGTGCATCCCCAATCAATTCTAGGCTTGGTGCATTGTAGAAACAAATTCCAAGAGAAGATGATGCATACAATGAGGATGGATAAGCTACCTCAAAATTTTAGTCAATCAAATGAGATCTTAAATGACATAGTTAAATGAGATCTTATCAAAAACCTTAAATGAATCATATGTATGTTATCTTTTTATTTTTCCTCTTTCTTGTTTTTTATGGGCAACCTATTTTAGTCTTTACTTTAGAACATTTTTTGTGTCCTTCAATGTATTATGCTTTAATATCTTTCTATCATATTCTAGATTAAAAGAACCTATAATTGAAAATAGATTAATTCATCTATTTTTATTTTATAGTCCCAAATAGGTGGATTAAATTATTATGTTGTTAAATAAATCTTGTACAATGTAATGTCCCCTTTTCGAAATGAAACCAAGTTGAAACTCAAATGCTCATCATTCATTTCCCATGGGCCTTGGGGATTTTTTTCTTGGAAAATAGGAGCTGGGTTTGGTTAAAGCTTGGGAAGCCTAGACATCATCATCATATGGATCATATTCTTTCGAACTCTATCTTTGCAATGGTTCATCATCATCTTTAGAATCAGAGTATGCATGTCTCCTTCATGATTTTGTTGAAACTAGAGAATTTTTCTTGCCATCATTAGAGTCTTCTAGACCTGTAGCTACAAGAAGATCTTGGGCATTTTCTGCATTATCACTCATATAATTTTCCTCATCTTCCATGAAAACATTAGGTTCCTCCATATAGAATCATAAGCCTTGTGGTCCTTATCCTTCTTCTTTTTCTTCTTTTCCTTCTTTTGTTTCTTCTCATACTGACTAGCCTCATCATCGTCATCATCCCTGTCCTTATGCTTACTCTTCCATAATTCCTTCACCGCGTTCAAATTTCTCCTCTTGTTGCATATAGAAGTTCTTCCTCTTGCTTTCTCCTTTCCATCACGAATCCTTCATTCTTCATCATCTTCCATTTCTTCATCTGACCAAGAGAGAAGTTAGTGTGCTTTCACTGAAAAATTGTTTCTTTGCTTTAAGCCCAGTCATCTATTTTTAGTTCCATGTTTCCAAGAAGCATACATAAAGCATTTGATGAGTTTTAATCCACCTTAAGTGCATCCCCAATCAATTATAGGCTTAGTTGGATCTCATTCCAAGCCTCAGCCATGACTGCAAGACGTAGATATGTATCCATATAATCAGGAGACTTGAACAATTTTGGCATGTATAAAAGATTTTCTTTTTCAGTATCATGTAGTTGTTCAAACAACCTAGCAAGATTAAATAGTGTTGTGACTTTATCCCATGGTAACTCAAGTGAAACTTCACCTTCTTCTAGTCGATGGAATAATTTCATTTCCTTAAAGGGCACAAGAAAAACTGTAGAATTGACACTGGGGCTTTTATTTATGAATTCAACCCAAATGCCATTTCCTAATGCCTCCATAAAGTTTGTTGAGCCAAATCTAGTTCATCAAACTCAAAAAGAAGAACCCAAATGTTGTTTAAAAATTCAATGGGTACTTCTTCTTTTCTCTTCTTCAAAAGAGATTTTGTTGTCTCAAGAGAATCTAAAGTACTTAGCGGGGTGCAATTATTATTAATATCTCACCCATCTTGATAAATGCATGGGCATCATGTGGATCTATGTGAGTTTCCTTTCTTAAAATTTTCAAATCCTTCTTTTCCTTCCCTTACTGGGCATATATATGGCCTACATATTTTAAGCTCTAACACTTCTCAGGGTGGACCTCCAAAACCTTTTCAAAATTTGAGAGAGAACTCTTTTAAGATCTCCCAGCTTCAATTGAACATGTCCACAAAATCTTGTGGCCTCTGGCTTTCCTTGACTAATGTCATGTAGTAGCAGCTAGTGGTGTCATAATCACCTTTACTATGACAAGATCACGTGCAAGATTATAATATGAATGAGATTTCATGAGAGGCTGGTTAGTTGAAATAAGAGTTTTCTTAGTCAATTGTTCCACAAGAAAAAGTTTCCTTGCGAAGAAAAAATGGTTTGCTAAATGATTCAATGCCATTGCATAGTATGGGTATAATTCAAAGGCTCTATGCATCTTTTCCATTCCTTCATTAACACTACCTTTTTGATAAAATTCAAAGTTTCAATGGTTCTTCGAAGGTTCTAATTCAAAGGTTATATGCATCTTAGCCATAGCAGCAAGGTAGTGATGTGTTTGATAAAATGATTTGGTAGACATGTATGAAAAATGTTGTAGCATAGACAAGGTAATGAACTTTGGAAAAAATGCCTCAAAGAAATGTGGTCTCATGGTGATGGAATGCCATGACGAATTTCATGACAAGTGAATTGTTATGGATTTTCATGAATTCCATACTACATGAGACCATATTTCTTTGAACGACCCTGAACTGGATTCACTACGTATGCAATGCTAATATTCTAATATCTTTGATAGGTTTTTTTTTTCCAAGCATCATGAAACTGTTTGACTTACTTGTTTTAGGCATAGCAACAAGGTAGTGAACTATTTGATAAAATGCTTTGGTAGAAAATGTGTATGAAAAATGTGGTAGCATAGACAAGGTAGTGAATTGTTTGAAAAATGCCTCAAAGAAATGTGGTCTCATGGAATGCCATGACAAGAAAATGCAATTAGAAGTTGCTCATTAGTTATGCAATGTGAAGTAATTTCATAACTGCTTAGGTTGACTTTGAAAAAACTATATTGTAATTGATTTTTTTTCATCTATCAACATCTAGTTATTAGTTATACAATGTGAAGTAATGCTTTGAGTTTGAAAGATGTGCAATGCAATGTAATCATCAATGCAAATGATTATGAACAAATAATTGACACCAATTCATAATATACCCCTATATTCCAACGTAAAATACATAAAATCCAATCATACATAGTATTATCAACAAATAATTAAGATCATAATTCAAGCACTAGATTAAATATTCTTGTCCATTGATTGCTTCAAATAGATATTACAATATAACATAAGTCTCCTCATATATGTTTCTATAAATTCCTATGATGATGATATCAAAATTAGGTCTTGGTTTCTATTTTATAAGAGAAGCAATGAGCTTCAAGCCGTTACAAAATATGGCATCTTTAAAAAATTCGTGCCTCTTCATATAAACTAAACTAAACATTAGTTTTTCTTAAAACATAAAATAGAGAAAGTAGATAACTAATGGAGTTCGCAACCTTTCATTGACACCATTGTTTGTTAATATCCATAAGGCATCATGATCGTGAAAGATCACATTTCAAAGGTCCTTTCTTTATATTGTGAATTAATATCACGAGATGTGTGGTTCTTCCATTGTGACAACCCCAAGGCCTACTATTCGAGGGGAGGACCCATATACCTTTGCTCCCACTCGTACATTGTATAATCATGTGGCCATTTGTATTCTTGAATTTTCAATATATTTGCAAGGTGAATATTCCATCGACTATCTAGTAATGCCCTACCATCCATGATAAACTTAGAATATCTAGCATCCAATGCTATTAATCCATCCATGATTAAGTTAAACCTATCAAGACTCAACTCACCATCCTTTTGTATGCGAGTGATGCACAGTGGAACAATCTGGCCAAATTCACTCTTCCATTCAATGAGGTCCTTCAAGTGGTCATCATCTTTCAATAGTTTTGGCACAAACCACTGATTTAGAGTATGAAATTAATCTATTCTTGTTATGATATTTTGGTCCTCTCCTTGCATATATTGGAATTCATCTATAACTATTTTGGCCATCTGCTCGATAGGTTTTAATGTTGTAGGAGCCTCAGTACTCCTCTGTAAGATTCTGCACAAGGTTACCAATGTGTGGTGTATGGGTTGCCAGTTCTTAAAAAGGGGATCCAGTATGGGTAGATGTTTTTTCATCTGATCAATTTCTTGTGTCAGTGAGTTGTAGAAATCATACACACTTTCCAACTTATCCACAATTAGCTTTATCCTATGCTCGAGGATCTTCTTTATAACATTGCAGATTTGCTTATTCACTCCTTCGTTACCCTCATTGTTGGCTTTATTTAACTCTTCAAGATCTTGTCTAAGAATGCTCACTTGTTTAGTAGAAGCACTTTATATATGAACTGGTGGAGCAAGAGGACAACTGGTATAGCTGTTGGAAGTGGATTCACTCTGAGGAGGGGTGAATCAGAGTGATATAATTTTTAACTTTGACTTTGAAAGCACAATGAAACTTTTTACTAATTTAAACCCAATGTGGCAAACTTGTTTATGCAAGTGAACATTAACACTTTAAATCAGATTGACATGAAACTTGATTAACATTTACAACTCATATTAAAAGCATCATATGATATTGTTCAATTAGTGTGTGAACAATCTTGTATGTGCTTTTGAAACAGAACTACAACTTTTCCCAATGCAAATTTAATTTGCTTAACAGAAGGCTTTTTAAAATAGATTTGAACAATTTTAACTTTGCATGACAAACTTTTGAAATATGAACCTTTCGAACACACTAAAAGTATCAGAGCATTGACTGAATGAGCACATTAACATGAAACAGAATGAGAGACAAATAACATCACATAACACAAAGATTTCCTGAGTGGAAAAACCCTCTTGGGGTATAAAAAACCACTCGCTAAAATTTCCCTTTTATTAATCAAAGAGCACCAACTCTATAACAATGTGGAGCACCAAGTCTCATAATATTTCTAAAGTACCAACTTCATCAAACATTCAAGATATTGCAACCCATCAAAACCTTATAACTGCAATAATTCTCTGCAGTTATAAAATTACAATAGGATACAAAATGATTTTGCAATAATTCCCAATTCAAAATAATCTCTGTAATACAATCAGAGATGAAAACAATATGAGCCCACTTTTCCTCTTTACAAAATGATTTCACAATAAACAATACTCTGTCCAGACTATTTCCTCTCATCACACTCAAGTGTTTTTGCAAAGATACATATATATACAATGTTTGTAAAATAGTTATTCATCTTTGTCAAGAAAACCCGTATTCAATAACCAGAGTTTATAAATTGGTAAGAAACATAATATTTGATTATGATACCAATCAAGGATTTTTTAAGAAAAGTCAATGATATGAAGATGAAATTCCACTATGAGATGAAACCCTTCAGTTTACACTCGGGTTCAAAGTAGTTTCAGATTAGTTAAGAAATTTGTTCAAAACTGAAACAAAGTTTTCTTTTCCTCTTTTACTTCTCATTTACTAGATTTACCTTTGAAAGATCAAAATACTGCATATATATTACCTCTATCATGGTGGATTTAACCTACAAACAAAATACCTAAAGATCTTCATGAAAAACTGCCCAAACTACCGCTTCCAGCTCAAGCGAAGACCACCAACTATCTTGCCATCCATCAAAGACCAACATAACTGAAAAATAGGTTAGAATGCCACAACTTGCTCAATTTGCAACTATAATTCCAACATGGCGTCCCTAGGGTTCAATCTTTTGTTTACCCTATTTCTTCCTTCATCGAAACTTCAAAAACAAAATGAACGAAACTTGAAATCCAAAAATCATATTACAATCATTTTGAAATCCATGTCATTGACACAATGAAGCATTAAATGAGTGCCAAATCATAATCCACATGTGCTGTCCAAGTCAACAAAGTCAACATACTCATTGAAACAATAATACTGTCATTGCCATGTAAGAAAATCAAGTGTAATGCATATGTTGACAACCCAAGTCTTTTAAAAATATGTATTAACTGCTGTGCAATGTATAAGCCTGAAACATGACCGACCTTCAATCAAAAAACCAAAGGAAATGCCACCTTTCCAATCACTTTATAAGTGATAACCATAGTGAATATTGTCGGCCTTAAGTGCTAAAACAATGCACTTTAAAAACAAATAGAAATGTCTTAATGCCAACCAAGGCATTTACCAAAACTTATATCACAAATAAACCATATGCCAAGATATAAGTAAATATGAAATGTGAATCCATGTAAAATGTGAAGGCCCAAGTATATGTCAAAATACTCTTTGTAAGAAATGATATGAAAAGTCCAAGCAATACCATTGCTTATGAAGCTATAGTAGCCAACTCAAGGATACAAGACTGACTGTGTATCAATATAAACACCTCCACCTCATGTATAATGCAATAACCCTTGTGAAGCTATATGTATAGCATGTTAACATATGCACCAAACTAATTTGGCCATGAAGATAAGAGATGACAAAAACCAATTGAAGAACTTGTGTATATATATACCAATGATGCCAAATGAAATATCATACTCAAGTGTCAAGAAGAGCATTAGTAAAATTCCAACCCAAAAAGCCATGTACCAAATAATATATCATAACTGTGGATACCAAAGAATTATGAGACAGCCATGAAGATCGCCAATAGAATGCCATGAAGACATAATGAATCTTGTCAATGATGCCATGATCAATCTGATCATGAACAATTGAAATAATATAAAGAAGTTCCAATCTATCAAAATGAAATCAACTGTTCCATGTTATCACTTGAAAACTAATGCCACTTGAATAAATTTTATTTGCTCATGAAGCTCAACATGATCAGTACCACAATATATGATGAACAAATGCATCAACCCAAAGCATGATCCACAAATATGCCAATAACAAATGCACCCAAATTATCAACCCAAAGCATGGTCCACAAAATCTAAATATGCCAAAATGAACACAAAGAGCACCAAGTATCATTAGGCCAATCACCAATCAGTTTTGTCAGAATCAGTTTTTTCATCAAGGGACAATAGACCACAAAGAAAGTCAACAATTGGTATAATATTACCTTGTTCTGTGAGGGGCATGTTCCTTTCAATTATTCCTTCAACTTCACATTTTCCATGAACAATTTATTGAATTCATTATTTAAAAACTTTTGTTCCTTTTCGTACTCTCCCAGTCTAGCTTCCATCTCCTTTATTGCAGCTCGAGTGAACATAGTTGAATGCATTGTCACAGTTGTGGCTTCTACAAGAGATGTATCCTTTAATGTTTTCACTATAGTTGTCCCTTTCATTTCCTACAATACATCTAGTAACCTTGGTTTTTGTGTACTCTTTTGTTTGGCCTAGAATGCCAAGGTTTCAATCTTAGGGTTATACCTTGTGCCACTTACCCCTTCATCTGATTCAAACTCAGCAATCAACATTGGGTCCTCCTTCATTTTCACTTGATCAAGTAAAAACATTTTCTTTAATTCCATACCAAGGACAATAAGTATATTACTTTTCAAAACCATCTCTTTAGCCTCTTGTGGGTTGACATCAATATTATCAGTGCTTAATTCATTAAAGGTTTGGGATACTATCTAGTCATGTTGGGATTCCTCAGCTCCCATCTTATTTATTTCAACCCTCGATTCAAACTCTCGCATTTTCATCTTAACCCAAAAGTCTTTAAATTTAGGGGTTTTGATAAATTCATCATCTTCCAAGAACTTGTGAGCTGCAACTACCCTGTCATCCTCATGCATTTCTCTTTCTCCTTGTACCTCAATATTGACTCTAGCTTCAAGCCTGTGGGCTTTAATTTCAAGCATGCGTTGGTCCACTTCAACATCATCCTTGAAATGTCTTAACACATTAACCACTTCTTATGTATCTCCAACCTCATTTATTTCATAGGAAACAAGTGGGTCTATCTCTTATGTATTTTGTTTTTTAGAAGGTGTTTGTTCAAGAGGTGATCCTAGAGAAGCATGAAATACTGAAACAGTATCCAGAGTTGGTTCTGTAATTACAATACCACTCGGCCTTTTGGAAGAAAATTTGGCAAGGTCCCTCATAGTTGTTACAGTCTTAATTAATTCATGAAACTTATTAATTATCATATCAATCCTCTTGACAGGAGATACTTCCTCTATGAAATAACCCAAGAAATCATTGTGTTTCATCTTTCTTTCTTCCTCAAACCTTTTCATAATTTCCCATTTTCTCATCCTATCATATTCCTATTGAGGAGTGAAACAATTTCTGATTACATCTTCTTCATATTCAATTTGGTGAGTAACCATAGCCTTGGTAAGGAAGGTGTGTCTTAAAAAATTCATGTGACCCTCAGGGTCAAAAGCTCTTTCATTTCCAAACTATAAAGAATACCTTGATTTTAGATAATTCTACAACTCTTCAAGTGTATCAGATCCCACTGATAGTTCCCAACATGTTGTCAAATTGGGTAGAAATGTACCCTTCCTTTGTTTACTCATAACATCCTTTTCCATCCATAGAATCTGCCACATGAACTCTAAAAAGGCTAATCAAAGGGGGACAAACTTTGGCAGTATATGTAGGGCCTGTGGGCATCCATAAATCCTAATTATTGTGGTATCTGGTAGAAAAAACCAATCACCGAAGTTATGAGTATGGCCTTGCTCAGGTTTCAAAGCCAAAGGTCTTAACAATTGTAGCACAAGTGTGTGTAGTCTTGGTGATTGGTGGCCAAGAACTCTCATAATTTTGTACACAAAGTCATCATTGAATATCACATAATTTGAATTCTTACATCTGTTGTCCCATTTATAACACCATATTTACACTAGTAGAAAATTCCCCTGCTTGTCAATCTGACCCAAAACATCCTTTTGGTCCATCTATCTTTATTCTGGTATAATATTAGGTGGCATAGCAAAGAATATTGCTTGAATGTTATGGGGGTTCTATTTTACCTGACTTGTAGAAATGCTTCATGCAATGCTTTCTCAATATATGAGGAAAAATCGTATTCAATGTTTGTCTCAGGGTTTTGTATCCTTGTAGCCATCATCATTAAACTAATTGGCATTCACTCTTCTACATCTATCCCAAGTACTTGACAAAGAGAAAACTAGGCTTTCTTGAAATAGAATTGGAAATTTGAGACTTCAAATGGTTCAGTAGCAGAAGGGGATAAGGAATCACCTTATTGTTCACACCCCTTTTCATGTAAATGGAGACTTCATCACTTCTATGGGTTTTCCTCAATCTAGTATATTCTTCTTTACTTCTTCGCAAATCAATTTTAGTTAGGGCTTATTTGTTTAGGTCAAAACATTCAATGATGGCCACTTTAGTCAACACAACTAATGGTGAACCATCTAGAAATCTCACAGACCTAGTAGCAGGATGATAACTCTAAGCCAATACTCTGATGAACTCTACATCTATTAAAACATTTGGGACAATTAACTTGGCCAAATCTAATGCCCACGGATTTGACACCAAAATCTTGCCCTCCATTTTGTTATAAAAGGACCAAAATAGTTCCCACCCGGAGATAGGGATAAGGGAATCTCTACAACCATGAACCACATCATTAAAAACATTCTTAAATCCTCTCTCAATTGATTCGAGGAGTATATCCATGATAAACTAGTGTAAGGACCTCTTTTTATCCTTAGATTCTTCCTTTTTGGTTTTGGGTTCTTTCTTCTTGGGTGGCATGATGTCCTTTTTAGTTCCAGGTTCTTTCTTCTTGTGTGGCATGATGTTTAACTATCTTACTTCTCCTAGTGTATCTGAAATGTAGAATTCCAAACAATCTTGTACTCATAAAACTTAATTCTATTGAAATGAATAAGACAACTGAAAGGGGGGTGAATCAATTGTATCTAATCACATTCACCACATATCTTAAACAATTCCACATCCACTCTAATCTATTATTAAGTATGAGCATGAAGAGAAGATAACATAAAGCAAACACAAGAAACACTAGATTTATGTGGAAAACCCAATAAAGGAAAAAAAATGGTGAGGATTAACTCACAATATAAGAGTAACTGCAAAACCATTTACAAAGATTCTCACTGTTAGAGGGCTTATTGCCCAAGATAAGACTCACTGTCCAGATAGGACTCACTGTCCAAATGGGAGGTTCACTACCTATAGATAAAGAAAGATAGAAAGAAGAATGTTACACAGAGAACACTATTTCAATGCAACAAAAGATCCACCATAGAAACTTGTACACATCCACAGCCTTGATCAGAGAATTGTAGACATCAAAAACTCACTGCTTTCAGGAGTCTAACACATTGAAGTCCTCGCTACCTCAGTTCACACAATCTCTCACATCTACCTTGCTTCTCACACTTGTGGCATGAAATCTTTATCATCTTGTCTTATATTTATACCATCTTCAACCTTAGAAACTTTCTCCAAGGTCGACTACACACTCTTCATTTTACAAATTCAAATTAGGTTGGTAACTTAACATTCTCATGGTGGATGAGAATGAGAGTGGACCAAACCAACACTTAACCAAGACCCAAAACAACATCTTGGATCAATCACACGCTTCCTTAATTGATACTTATCCTTCGCATGGCGTGTAAGCACCAGGTCGGCCAAACCTAATGAAAACACCAATGAAATTTGAAGTACACACTTTCGTAACAATAAAATAACATGCAGACCACATGACATGCTTCACCATACACTGGAACACATCTTAGATGCCTTCAAATCCATCCACAACTACTACAACCTTCATACACATAAAACTTCACATTAGTCCATATGGACTGTACAGACACACATAGTAACTCTGAAACTATTCTTTCAGAGCACCAAACCACAAACACTTTTGATAGAACACAAATAACACCATTACAAGCCTTCTTCCAGATCCACAAGATTTGAAACAAACTAGCGGAGCACTGAAGAGTAGATATATTTCTCCCAATCCATAGACAAACAACTCTACTAGACCAGTTCACAAACTGGTCAACTCAAATTTCACTCTTCATCAAACCATAAGCTATAATCTAGGATATATCACCTAAGGACTCCCTTATACAACACTTCAAATCTTCAGAAGCATAGGATCAACATAGAAGAAATGCAGAGCACATACCGGAGCACATTTTGAACATAGACACAATTTTGTCTTCAATATTTATAAATTTTCTCAAAAGCACTTGGTAGCTCATCATATCAGCACACCCACAACATCATAAAGATAGCTCCATGTAATCACAACATCTCTACAATATCTCAACTATACATGCACAACCTACAGTCACTTGTTTTCCTTTCTCTACAACAACCTATAATGTGTTGACATCAATGACAACATTAATTACAACACCGCCATACCCATTCATACTTGCAACAATCTCCCCCTTTGTCATTGATGGAAACATATGATGTGAAAAACCATTAAAGACAACAATATACTTTTTCTTTCACTATTCCTTTTCACATGAATCTCTCTCCCCCTTTCACCTCAATGGAAAAGAACAAAAATATTTTATATAATTATTCAACCATATATAATTTTGATCACTCCCCCTTAGGAGTGCACCCATGACAACACTCTGTTAAACAGGCGCAGGACAACTGAGAGGGGGGATGAATCAGTCGTCAAAATTCAAACTTAAAACTTCAATACTTATCAGTTCCACAACCACACTATTTTTTTATTAAGTAAGAGCGTGAAACACAAATAACAGAAAGTAAATTAACACAATGAACACCAATTTTTTACGTGGAAAACCCAATGAGGGAAAAACCACGATGAGGGTTAACTCATAATATAAAGATTATAAAATAGAGGCTTACTACCAAGGGCTCACTGTCCAAGTACAAAGTCTCACTACCTATAGAAAGGACTCCTTGTCCATAGAAAGGACTCACTATCCAACAGGGAGGCTCACTGCCTATAGATACAAAAGAGAACAAAAATATCTACCACAACAATTAACAAATTCGAAGCTTGAATAAGGATTGCAGAAACCTTTAGCTCACTACCTTCAGGAATCCAACACAATGAAGTACTGTTGTCTCAACTTACTTGCACACACACTTCTGCTCTTATGATTTGTGGCTCACTTTTGTCACTTTGCATCACACTGTCATAAAATTCTTCACAATTCGACTTGTTTTTATACCATCCTCAACCTTAGAAACTCTCTCCAAGGTCGGCCACAAATACCTCAATTCATAAATTCAAATTACATCAACAAATTGAAATTCCTGCGGTGGAAACGAATAAGAGTGGACCAATTAAAACATTTAACCAAGACCAAAAATAATGTCTCGGATCAACAACACACTTCCTTAGTTTAATTTTATTCTTCGAATGAAGTGTAAACACCAAGTCGGTCAAACCTAATGAAAACACAAATGAACATTGATGTACATGCTTCCCAACATGAAGATGACATGTGGACTCCCACAACACACTTCATTTTGCATGAGAATACATTTCATATTTCTACATATGCTTCAAACACTGAACACCTTTCATTCGTTCATCTGGACTATGCAAACACACACAACAATACAGAAACATGACTTCTGAATCACCAAAATTCAACCTACTTTTCCAAAACCTAGAGAACACCAACTCAAGACATATCCCAGATCCACAAGATCTAAAATAAAACATTAGAGGACTGTGGAGCAGAAACATTTCTCTC
>VDFB02269783.1:0-20813 GCA_007258455.2 Sequoia sempervirens | reverse complement strand
AAACACCATCTCTCGAGGCCAAGCAAGCTCCACCTCAATAAGAACAAACGCTCCACCTCAAAATGAGAAAACACCCCCTCTATAGGAGACAGTAGATGAAGAAATTTGTGGTAAGAATCTTTAGTAGGACGGGCTAACATACCAGCCCTTAGCAAAAAAACTTCGGGCACTTGAAGGAAGAAGCAGAAAAACCCTCAACAAGCTCACACCACTAGGTCCAAGAAGAAAACCCAACGATCATCAATTAGACACCAACTTGGACATAGTCCACAACCACCTAGCTAAGAAGAAAGAAGGAAACCTTCAGAAAGAAGAAACCCTCCTCACACCACCATAGAGAAACAACAGGGAAAAATGACCAAAAATAAATCTATAACCAACAAAGACAAGGCCCGATCAACAAGAAGAGTAAAACCAACCCAGAGGAGCACCCCACAACAAACAACATCCTCAACCTAGACGACCAAAAAACACCCCTAACCTCAACCAAAGAAGAAAATAGAGAACTGACATCCACTAGAAAGAAAGAAAGCCCCTTGAACCAAGACAACAAATCAAACCAAAAGGGGCACAAATCACCAAACCTCAAATAGAGACTAGAATTGAAAAAGTACCTGCCTAGACCAGAGCTGCATGAGCTAATAGAATCATCAACCCACTCCACTAGGAAAGGAGTAGAGATGGGAAAACAGAGACCCTGCCACCATGCACAAAAAACATGAGGCAAACAACACTCACGCCACCATGAACCACCAAGGAGACCACAAAACCAATGCATAGGAAACCTAGAAACTAGGAAAGCCCATACAACCAGAAAAGAGTATCCAAAGGGAGCATGATGCAAGGAAAAAAAAAAAAAAAGAGCCAGAGCCTTGTACAATATCAACAAGATAGTATGAACACAACCCAACCATACCCATAGGCCACAGCCACGAAAGGATAACAACAACATCAGCCACCACATGAAAAACAACAACCTCCCACACAAACACGTCCTTATCTAGATCATCGACATCATCATTACCACCATCCTCTCTGCCTTCTCCATAGTTTGAACTCCCTCCGCTCCCACTCATCATCTTGGATTTTTCCCCCCTTTGCTACCCTAATAGTTGTACACATAAAAACAATATTTTTTCACTATGATAGCAATACTTGTTTAAATGAGTGTCTTATTTGATTAAATGAACAATTTATTTTTTAAATGACATGCTTATAGTGGATAGTTATGATTTATTATTTGAGACAAAAAATTACTTATTTCACTTCTTCATGAATGTATTTATGTGTTTTTTATATAACGTTCAAGGTTCTTATATGTTTAAGTATGGATCCACTTTTGATCAACATTTGATTATTTTTTTATTCACATTTAGACTATTTATTTACCTTATATAATATAAATATACTATAAGTCTGGGTCTTATAATCAAATGTGAAAAAGATTATCAATGAATGAAAATAACAGACGAAAACGATACAAGACGGAAAATGGAGACGAGTAATTGTGGGCGGATAAACTACCTTGACAAGGTCTTCGCTGTGCGCGCGTCCTTATCCAATCCCATTACATGGTCTTCAAAGCAAGCCGTTTCTCTATATAATCCCCAAATGCTAAGCAGTAAGATAGATGCAAATGAATATGGATATTTTGAAGTCTCTTTCCTTCTCCTCATTCGCAGTTTCAGTAGCGCTAGCAGTCATAACACTGCTAACATGTCTATATTTATTTAATGGATTCAAGGCAAAGGCAAAGCTCCCGCCGGGGCCGCGAGGGCTACCTATTTTGGGTAGCCTGTTGGACCTCGGTTCGAATCCCCACCAGTCTCTTTATGCTCTTTCCAAGCGCTACGGCGGCCTCATGTATCTCAAATTAGGGACCACCCCCGCCATTATTGCTTCTTCTCAGAAAGCGGCAACTGCTATTCTGAAGACATTTGATTCCGATTTCTCTAACAGACCGCAGAACGGCGGAGCGGTTGGAGATATTCTCTTCTACGATAGAAGCGATGTGGTGATGTCTTCCCGGTGGCCTATGCTAAGAAAGCTCTGCAATGTCCACCTCTTGACCCCCAAATGTTTGGAGAAGTGGCAGGAAGCGCGAGAAGAAGAAATGGCGCAGTTGCTCGCCTCCATCTTTAAACAGCGAGCTAATTCTGTAAATGTAGGAGACTTTGTCAATGTCTTTACTTCTAATGTTATTGGACAGATGACGCTGAGGATGAGATTATTCGACGAGAACAATGCAGAGGCCGCATATTTCAGAGAGTTAATGAATGATTTCTTAAGCATGACTGGTCGTTTTAGGATTGGAGATTTCATTCCTTTCTTGTCCCAGATTGGTTTGGGTGGTTCTCTTGATGAAATGAAGAGCCTGCACATGCGTGTTGATGACTTCCTGGAGAGGAAGATTGAAGAGCACAGGCGTATGCCTTTGTCTAGCGAGGACGATGGAACCAAGGACTTTCTACAGATTCTTAATCAACTTAAATATAATTCTGGAGAAGAGGGAAGACAGCTTTCCGAGTCTAACATCAAAGGCATTCTACTAGTACGCACTGCAACCCACATATGGCTGCTAAAAAATATAGATATTTATTTACGTATATATGTATTGGCTTTAATTTTTTTTAAAAATAATATTGTGATTTTTTTTCCTCGTATTTTGAAGATTATATGATAAAAGACAATTTTTTTTGTTGATTAATGCAGGACATGATCACGGCAGGAACAGATACTGCGACCCGCACGGTGGAATGGACGATGTCCGAGCTGATCCGTCATCCTCATCTCATGAGCAAAGTCAGAGACGAAGTGGACGCACTTGTGGGAATGGAAGAGAGAGTAAGAGAATCTCATCTTCCTCACCTAAAATATTTACAAGCAGTTGTGACTGAAACTCTTCGACTGCATCCTCCAACGCCGCTTATGATTCCTCACGCATCTCCAAACTCTTCAAAGGAAATAATGGGGCATTTCATTCCACCCAATTCACATGTCATGGTGAATGTGTGGGCAATAGCGAGAGATCCAACTGCGTGGGTGAAGCCACTGGAATTTGATCCGGATCGCTTTGTGGGAAATCCCGTTAATCTTGATGGAAGAGACTTTCGAATAATACCGTTCGGTGCAGGGCGAAGAATGTGCCCGGGCTATAATCTGGGGCTTCGTATGATTCAATTTGCACTTGCAAGCTTTATTCATGCATTTCACTGGTCGCTTCCCTCTGATAAACAACCCCAAGAACTGGACATGACTGAGAAATATGAAGTTGTAATTCAGAGGAAAGTTCCTCTAACCCTCCTCGCCAATCCACGTTTGCCCACTTACCTTTATGACGCATGATTTCCCATAATTGGTGTGGTATTAATTCCTGTTTAATCCCTTCGATGCACAACCCTTCTACTTTTCTTATATCTGGTACTTTGTAAGCTCATAGAGATCTGTACTGCACGAGATCTGCAGTGCATATTTCATTATCATAAATTAAATAATGTTATCTCATATTTTCGCATGCATTTCAAGACAATAGTATGACGGGGTGATTTGTACATAGTTATCCATATTTTTATAAATAATAGCAATCTATTATTTTCTTTTATAATGCAAATATTTTGGGAGAGTATGTGTGATTTTGATTAGCAGGGTTTTGAAAGGACCGCAAACTTTGTACGAGAAAAGATAGAGCTTGAAGCACAATCAGACAACAACTCACATCTTAAAAGGACGACAAAAGGAACAATAAAACTAAAAGATAATCCAGCCCATCCAAAGTTAGGGTGGTTTAAAAAATTATGCCAATGAGCTTTGTTTTATCTCAAAACGAGGATCCTTCTACCCAAAACTATTTTTTCTGGGACAAAGAGGAGACATACAATCACTGGTAGAACATTCATGCATTCCCAAGGCATTAAACTCCGTAAGGGTAACCCTTTAAGATCTGCTTTCCAAACTTCATGAAAGGAAGGAGCAATGGAATCCTCCTTAGAAGCTGGCATATGATCCTTCTTCTTCAAAAAAAAAGTGTTGTTTCTTATTCTTTAGACATGTAGTGGAGGTTTGATCAATTACACCACAAGAATGGAAGATAATCAAATATTCTTCATAGTCAATCTACTGCACCCAAGTTTCAGATTTTAAAGACGAGCTAATTTGGGTTGGAAGCTTCTATTTTTTCTTGAAAAACACACAAAATCTCGCAAATAACAAATGCTTCATAAATTTAGTTATCTTATGAGTAGCGCAATATTGCCCAAAAGAATTGACAATAGACATAAAAATCTTTTTATTCAGAAATTTCAAGGGGTATCCCATCCATACATACGTAAATACTTGAAACTTGAACATTTCTAACATAGGGTTGAAACCAGGTGACCAATTTTTAAGACTTATTTACCATTAAAACCTAGAAACCAAGGGCCATCAAGAAGGATCCAAGATCTATCTTCTTGATAGGAAAAGGTGAAAAAAATTATTCAACATTGCCTATACATGAACCTTGCAACAAAGCTTCCAAATCAGAAGGATCCATCTTCTAACAGTATCAATATTGGGATGATTACCATAGAACCTTTTAACAACTAAGCTCCTAAGCCAATTAGATGTCTCAATAAGAAGGGAATTAGGAACATCAATAATGATCTGTCCATCCTCCATCTCCTTAGGAGAGATGCCCAAAATAGAACACCTAATAGAACAACCTTCCTCCACATCCCTAGGGATAAGAATATCAACAACCACAAGAGAAGAAACAACAACCTCAAGAATGTTGTCAAGAAATGAAACAACAACAACTTATTCATCAACCTTTGTTAGAAAATCTCTCTCTTCCAATTAAAATAAATGGGCATACATAGAACCGTATCCAAGTATGTTCCATAGTGGAGGACCAAAAACACTTAGAATGGAAAAAAAACCTTTTTTTCAAACCCAAAAATTGGTCACCAATAGTGGCCTAAACCATAGGCACCTCAACAAGTTTATTCAACTTCAAATGAGCATAGAAGAGGATATTCATGAGAAACTCATCCTCTTCACCCAAAACATCCCCATCACAAGGAAAGAAATAAAAGGTAGCTGGGAAGGAAGGAAAATCCTCCTCCTTCCCTAACCAATCATCCACCTCCTCACTGGCCATTTCATCAAGATAAGCATCCTCATAGCCCACAACCACTAAAGGAACCACACCATCAAAAACCACAAAACACCATTAATACTATTGGAAGCATAGCCACAAACTACTGTCACCACCATAGGGGAGAGGGTACCTTCTCCAAGAATCAACTCCAACAAGGATTTGAATCCCTCACCATTGAAACCTTCGTTCTTGTCTATAGAGGAATCCAAACCATCTTTGCCACTATCGTATAGGGTTTTTGTGACACCTTGCTTTTCTGACTACTTTGCTTCATTTATTGCTAGGGTTTCTATTCATTGTTAGAGCTTTGTTCTTCTTTATGAGATTAGTCTATGTGTTATTTAGTGTGGTATTTTTTTTCTTAAATAATGTAATGATATCATTTGTTTTATTTTATAATATTATATTGTGGGAATAATAATTATAGTATTGATCTAAAAAAGTCAAAATGAAAGAATTGATTTAACATTGAAAAAATATATTTTATAAAATATGATTTAAATGATTATCATAATTTTTATCTTGATATAATAATACAAGACTAACATATAAAAATTAAATAAAATAAATAAATAAGATTTATTTTAATTCTCACATATTGGGAGTGGGGGGTTAGCTCAATTGACTAAAGCAGTCCATTGTAGGCAAGAGGTTATAATTTCTAGCCTCCCCTATCCCATGATACCGGAGGACATGTCACGCTAACATCAGCGTGAATTGTTTTTTCCAAGAACACTGCAGCCGATAGGAATGGGATGCCTAATGTGCGTTGTATCGAAATGGATCCCGACCAGTTCTAAAAATGAAGTTGATTTCGAAGCCTTATACTAAGTTTTAAAAATTTGTAAAAAGAAAAACTTAGACAAAGTTCATATCGAAGGATACTCATTGCTTTGCATTCAGGCGACGTAGAAGACAAGTACAATGAGCTTGAAGTTACAAAACAAGCTTGAGGTGGTCATCTCTCTGATTTGCTAGCGTGGTTTTGATCAGGCCCTGGAGTTAGATTAGACGTGTCGTTCCATGGATTTGAGTCAATTAATGGATTTGGACATGGCAAAGGATCCCTCTCACAGTTGTTCGGTTAATAAAGTTTTCCGACCTCTATTAATTGCTGGGTGTGATGTTCCCTTGCATCAATGGTGGAATGGGTGGAGTTTGATGATGTATAGCCGAAAAAGCTTCCGTGTAACTACGCCGACTTTTGAAAGTAAGGAATATATAAATGGAAGTCGTAATAATAGAGGTGATTGGTATCCTATGACTAGCAAGCAGCCATATCCATGGCCATGTTTTAACTGGATACTTTCTGGGATATTATTTGGACCTGGCAGGAAGGAAGCTTTTGAGGAAGCTTTCTGGGATATATAGATGAAAGTCGTAATAATAGAGGTGATTGGTATATTATTTGGACCAGACAGGCAGGAAGCTTTTGAGGAATTTCTCAGCATCATGCGCCATGGGTGACGCATCCCCACGAGACCATTTCAAACTACGACTGAAAGAATACTGCTAGAGCCTGTGGCAATATCTTTGACCACTAAGAACTATGAAAGCAATAAGGAACAAAGTACATGCTTGAAGCGGTGGAAGGAAGGCATTTTTATTAGAAACATTTTTCAAAATTTGTGGAAGGTCAATTAGAAAAAAATTGGTTTATTTTTTTCATATGTTTGTGTAGTACATGAGATCAATTTGTAAGTCATTTAGAAAATGTATATATATATATATATATATATATATATATATATATATATATATATATTCAGCAAAAGGCAAGAACCTGTAGTTACATTAATATCATAAAATATGTAATTACATAGAGATTATCAACTATATGATAGAGAAATCTTATGGCATCTGGACAAACCAACTTCCTGAGTAGATGAGATTTTTAACCCCTTACAAAATGGTGCTTCCCATAATTATAATTTCTCCAATAGGGCAAGATGGGTTCAATTAATGTCTGTTGTTGTAGATGGAAATACAATTGGGGATTCATGTCCAAAATCTCTGAATTCAAATCGTTGACCTTCTCAATAGAAGCTTCTACATTACCATATTTTATAGCTATGTGCATTGCCACTCGGTCTATTGTCATTCCAAGATCCATATCTGGCTCTATGCCCGATTCAAGTTGAAACTTCTTAGCTGCGTCAACATAGCCTTCTGTGATGAGAAAAATCATTATGAGCTTATTCATATCTTCTTTTCTAATTTTCACATCATTGAGCCTCTTCTCCCATTCATCTTTTGTTATCTCCTTCCTCATAGATGACTGCAAATGAGTTGATTCTAGATTTTGAATGACAAATAGCACACTAGATTGAACTTTATGTCCCTCCCAGTATAGCTTTTTGAGTTCATCTTCACGGTTTTGGAAAAATGGATATGTATCCTACCCCACCTTTTTGACATAGGCAATGCATCTCTATAGGAAATCATTACTCAAAAAGTGGTACAATTGCTGCCATCATAAAAAAATGTGCTTTGGAGTAGACCCCTCTTTCATATCGAAAGATTCGGTGATCGACAATTTTAAAGGATGGAACCATTTAGGTGTGTGCAATATTATCCTAAAAGTGTGATCAAACAATATTAGGGACTTGTGAGGACCCTCTTTGACGAACTTCAGAGGGCTGACTAGCATCAGAGGTTGGACTATCAGGTGATTGGGGAATTGGGTTAAAATTAAGTTTAGATCCCACAAGATATTATAGGCTAAAACTCCAACTAAGGTGACATTATGTATATTTTTATTATATTATTATATTATTATATTTATTTTTAAATTTTATGTATTAACTATTATATTCACCACACTAATCTTAGACCTAAGTAATTTATTATGTATAGTTATAAACTTCTTTATACATTTCCCTTCAACTATTTATGCATTTGGATTAGATGCCTTCAAAATCTTGATTTGTCTAAATTTATTTCATTCCATTATTTAGCACTTACTATTAATCATTTAATCTAGTCACCTATAACTAAAATTTGCAAACACATACTCTCTAACATCTTAACATACATATAGTTTTCTATCAGCATAATCGTTGAACCTCCTTTAGGTGCAATTGTTATTTTATATACACCTCTCTCTATATAGAATTGTCGTGTCCTCTATCTCTCTTTCCTTTTCCTAATCTCTCCAATGATCAATTAAACTATCAGATTTCTTATATTTTATTTTAATTTGATCCATATAAAAAGTATAATTATATATATTTAATAGTTTTATTAAAGAATATAATGTATAATAGTAATAAATAGAATAATTATATATTTATACTTAATTGTTTATTACATAAAATATACATTATATATTAATTATCCTAATATATACTTAACTATGTAGGGTAAAGGATGTTGTAATGTTAAAGCCTAAATGCACTCATTATTAGGATCTTGGCCTTAATTTTCATTTTAATAAACATACTCTAAAACCCTTACCAAAACCTTATTTTCAATCTATAGCTTGTTGTAACGACAAAAATTCAACACCCTTCTTGGAGATGGTACAATTTCTCACTTAATTTGGGAATATTGACTTTAAAATGGACCTAATGTCACCTTGATCTAAATGTTGTAATGTGTTTTCTACATTCACATTGGATTTAGGACCCTTTTAAGCTAAATTGACCTGATTTTGCCTTAATTTGATGTTGTAAAGTGTATTTATTTACACCTTGACATTAAGTTTTAGGCCCATGTAAACTAAATGAACTTAATTATGCATTATTTAGGGTGTTTTAAAGTGTTGTACCACACTTTCATGCTAATCTAGGGTTTTATTAAGTCATTGGGCTTCTTCATGCTTTGAATGGCCTTATTTAGCATCCACAAGCCTTATTAAATACATCTTTCTGAGGATAATCCAAAAATAAACCAACATCCAATCATAATTCAAGTGTTTTTAGGTTGTGTGGCCCAAATTTACTGATCTGAGACTCATACACCACTTTGGGCATATGATTCCCACATAGGTTTTTGGGCCTCGATCCTGATTTTACATCATTCAAAGCATTTTTGAAAAATGTTTCCCATAGTCAAGCGTAATTGGACTCATACGCCACTTCTAGAAAATGGATCCTTTGTGGCCTAAAATTAAATTTAATTCAAATTTTTGGTGGTATTTTATGTTCCTATATTTGATGTCAGCTTGTAGTGTTGTAATTTCAGGAAATTTGGCATAAACAAGTATAAATACAAGGTTATTTCACTCATTTTCACCTTACATGAATAAGCAAAATCCCTTTGAACGTACCTTAAACTATTTCACATTTACAACATTTGTTATATGGCCACCTTGTATAACACACTTTTCTTGCCTGTGGTGCCAACTTGTTTGTTCATGAGTTCTAAGTATAGGAAGCTTTGCTTGCCTCATGGAGCTCAAAGTTCATTATTTTGTGGCACCTTGTCAAATTTATCAAGAGGTAAAACTTTGGTATGGTTTGTGTATGATTAGTTGGATAAATGTGGGCATGACTTTCTCATTATATGGTGAGAAGCCGATACAAAGGCATAAATTTCTCATTGAGCCACCCTTTGGATACTTATTGAGTGGATAGCCTGAAGTTTCATCACCTCAAAGTGAGCATGCAAACAACTTAGATATGATCCACATTGCGTCGCATAAACCGTCAAGGCCTAATCCACCTTTTCTTTCTTTCTTTCTCTCTCATCTTTGTCTTTGACATTGCATGTTTGTGTATCTTGATGCTACATATCATACACCGTGTGTGTGTCCTTTTCTACTTATTTCGGTTTGATGTAGGATCTTGGATTCTAGGTGCTTGACAACTCCCTTGATCTTTGTCATCCTAGACCATCCATATGTGTACACTTAGACCCCTCTTGAATGTCTACTTTAGTGTGAGTTTGAAGCAAGTTCATCCTCTCACTAAAGTGGGGGATAGACGTAATGACAAAAATTGTACACCCTTCTTTGAAATGGTACAATTTCTCACTTAATTCAAGAATTGGTGATACTAAAATAGACCTAATGTCACCTTGGTCTAAGTGTTGTAATTTTTTTTCCACATTCACATTGGATTTAAGACCTTTTTAAGCTAAATTGACCTGATTTTGCCATAATTTGATGTTGTAAAGTGTATTTATTTACACCTTCACATTAAGTTTTGGGCGCTTGTAAACTAAATGAACTTAATTATTCCTTATTTAGGTTGTTGTAAAGTGTTGCAACAAACTTTCACACTAATCTAGAGATTTATTAAATAATTGGGCTTCCTTATACTTTAACTGGCCTTATTTTGCATCCACAAGCCTTATTAAATACATCTTTCTGAGGATAATCCCGAAATAAACTAACATCCAATCATAACTTAGGTGTTTTTAGGTTGTGGCCTAGATTTAGTGATCTAGGACTCATACACCACCTTGGGTGCATGAGTCCCACCTAGGTTTCTAGACCTCGATCCAGATTTTACATCATTCTAAGCATTTTTGAAAAATGTGTCCCATAGTCAGGCCTAATGGGACTCATATGCCACCTCTAGAATATGAGTCCCATGTGGACCAAACTAAAATTTAAATCAAATTCTTAGTGTGATTTTATCTTCCTAGATCTAATGTCTACTTGTAGTGTTGTAATTTTAGGAAACTTGGCATAAACAAGTATAAATACAAGATTATTTCACTCATTTTCACCTAATACTTTCAAGAGAGTATTCTTAATAGCAATTTTATGATTGCAAGACTTCACATGACTGTAAAGAGAGTTGGCAAGAGAATTTCTACATCATTCAAGGGTATATTTCCTCATCATTTGTTGTAGCAATTTAAGATCCATCATTATGTCAAAGAAAGGTTACATAAAGCATTTTGTTGATCTATTGTTATGATGTAGCACCCAAGATCCAAGTCAAGCATTGTTTCATATCGAATTCAAGATCAAGATCTACACTCTATATGGCCACTTCATGTTGACATCTGACTATTCATGAATTATTCAGAACCTAACAATTAACAGATTAGTTAAAATTGGATTTGAAGCCTTTGAAAGTACCAAAATGACAAAGTTGCAAATGGTGTCAAAGTTGTCATGAAATTTTTTTAAGACTCATCAAAACATAGATCCAGGAAAAAATATCCATCTTATTTACATGAAATCAGTGGGAAAGTGCCTATTTGATCCATCTTTAGAGGCTTGTAAAGTTTCAATTCAAGATTATTCTCTTGGGACACTTTGTGACAAAATGAGACACTTTATGACAGTCTGGGCTTATGATTATGAGTTAGTGTTTAAGGGAACAATTTTTGGGTTTTGTTCTTGTCTATCTACTACTCCATATTCCAAATTTTCAAATTTTTAGGATCCACCTAGGACCCATATTCCTCAACTAGCATATGAGTCTTAGTGAGCATTAAGAGCTAGGATTAGGTTTTGAGCTTGTTTTGACCACATCTTTCCTCCAGGTGCACCTCTATTCATTCTCAATTTGTCATTCTATATTTTAGTTTCATTCTCTAGGTGATCTAGTTAGGTTTTGCATTTCTTGTCTTTCCAAGCCCTAGCTTGATGATGAACCCCTCTTTAGACATTTTTCATACCCTAGGACACCCTATTTTAGATCTCTTTCCTTCATTTCATCCCTAGATCGAGATCTCTAAGGGTTTCCTTCAATGTTATGTTAATGAAATAGGAGGATCACATATCCCTTGTGCTCCATCTCCTCAAAATGTGGGGCACCATATTTCCAATATTACACTTGGAAAATTAGAGGAGTGAAAGGTCAATACCAATGAGAAAGAGTTTGGAGGAGCAAAAACCAATAGTGATAGGAAAGCAGTTAAAAATGGTAAAAAATAGCCAAAAAACTGGTTAGAAATGATTAACGATTGAGATTTGTTTAACTATCTTGCATAGCTTGTCCAAAAATCCTCATTGTGTATAGACAAAATAATCTCGTGATCTTCAAATAAGGAAACGTCTTTAGCATAAATATTGAAAAGATTTCTTTAAAATGGGATTTACCAAAAAAAGACCTTTCATACCTGCAACGAAATTTGGAGACATAAGTGGAGGCAATGGGGAAATTGTGATGTTTGACCTTAATCTTAGAAAGACTTAACCCAAGTCATGCATAAAAGAGAAAACATCCAATCATTTTAACCATTTTTTCTCATTTAATTGACCAACTTTGTATTACTATAAAATTCAATTTCCTTTTTAAGTTCATAATTTCTTTATAATATTTGTGTAACCTTGGGATGTAGATTTTGAATGGTTATGGTGAAGATGATAGATACATTTTCTATTTACATTATTATTTTACTTTTTTACATTTCAATGTCATATTTATACAATTATATTTTTATTATTGTTTATATCTAATAATTGATATGATTATTCTTAAAAAATAATAATTATTTTTTATTCATATGTAATTAATGGGTATGTGCAGGATCATTATGGAAAAAATAGGCTCTTAAGTGGCAATTTTTTTAGAAAAATCAAAGTTAGGCAACTTGATGTAAAAATTTGAATAAGTTATCCATATTATTTCAAAAATATGTAAGAATAAAATTTGTAGCAAATTGAATGTAGACTCTAAACTACTAGGTTTATTTAAAAGAAAAAAAATCCATTTGGTGAAGATTTGAAATTTCAGTGCAACAGTACTTAAATTTCAGGGAAAAAATAAGAAGTAGGTGTCTGTTTGACCACCCTAACCACAATAAAATGATAATATTTTTTTATAAGATTTTAGATATAATTAGAAGACTCATGTCCCAATGTGATGCATATTTTTTTGTAATTTTTTTCCAAGTAAATAATTAATTATGAATTTTTTATTACAACTTTTAAAAAATATAAAAAATCGTATGTCTGACCACCTTAACTTGGTCAAAACTTCATGCAATTCATTTTTTCTTTTTTTAATCCTATAGTATGTGAAGCATAGAATGTGATGCATATTTCTGATTCAAAAAATGTGATATCTTTTGAAAGCTATAGATGTTTTTCAATCAACCTATCAATGAGGACTTTAGTCATAATTCAAATATAAAATGAATAATAATTATTTATTAAATTCAAAGTAAAGAATAATTTATATTGGTGGAAAGATGAGAATCTTCTGTAAAAACCCTTTTCATTTCATCAATTTTGGGTTAAAAAAAAGTCATCAGCCACATACCCTACAGATACCCATCATATCGCCACTTTTTGGCCCATCATGATCCTGCACATACCCTAATTTGAGGAATATATCATCATTAATGTTTTATGATTATGATTATAGTGACTATTTCATGGTTATGTTTGTTTATTTGTAGTCATATGTTGTGTAAGTTTCTTTACAACCATATTCGTTATAGACTTTTTGTAGTCACATTCTTTATGGGATTTTTTGTAGTCACATTATTTATGGGCTCCTTCACATTTTTATTTATTGCAAGACCCTTTATATAATTCCCCATTAGACAAACCCCAAAGGAGAACTAAAAAAACAATTACAAAAAAAAAAAAGCTTTCTTGAAAAGTAAACATACATGAGATGTACACTAAGTTACAATACACGAAATGCAATTAAAAAGATACACTATCAACCTACGTCCTCTAGGGTAAACGTGATGAAATTACAAAACCTAAATCCATACCATAATGATAATGGATGAATTCCAAGTTTACACTATAAACCATGATATGGCATACATTTATAATAATCATACATCCATTATAATTCCATCAATAAAAAAACATCCACATATGAAAACTCAACATAAACAAGATTAACTTAATCCCAATAACAATAAGCATATTATCATCATGTGAATTCAATGGAGCATATTTCCAGAGATACAACACATCAAATAATGGCTACCACAACTCATTGACCACATAAGGTTTACAAAGGTAAAATAATACATTACATCCATTTCATTACATTATATCATTCAATGTCATAAGTATACATCAATGTTTCCCAGCACAATGTGGGAGAAGTACATCAAGTACATGAGTATAAAAGAAATGAATAAAAAACAACTGAATATATGGTGAAATCTGGAACACTCTGGATCTGAACAACACCGTGTTGCACAAACGCATCAACAGGGAACCCAACAGGGTGCATAGCATGTTTCACCCAACCACATGGAGTCGAAGGCCCACCCCCCATGCTAGGAGTTGACAAGAAAGACCCATGATCCAAGATAGTCAAACAAAATGACTGCAAGACCCAACCACAAAAGAAATCAGAACATAACAAACCACAACATCAACAACTACTTACTAGATGATTGCTTCCATAGGCATACAAAGGAAAAATGAAGGGATACTATGGAAGAGTTTCATTGCACAACCCTATCATGGGTTATCCTGGTTTCCTCTCAACAGGTGCCAACCCCCATCTATGGTTATCTTGGCTACCTCTCACTAGGTCTTGGCCCCATAGGGTGACACATGTGGGACCACTAGCCTCTCATGAGGATGAGGTAGCGATCTTACCAACCATGGCCTTCTCATCCACCCTTAGTTTGTGAAAGCACTAAAGGCGTGGCCGATGTATCTTACTTATCTTTAGTTAATGTATTCCTACCCAAACCCACTATTTTATTTTATTAGGTTTTCACTCGTTTAACCAACTCTTTCATGGGTTATCCAGGCTACCCCTTTGTGCATCGGCCCCCATGAAGAGCCACCCTCCCCAATAGTTTTGAAACAAAATTTACAACAACAAGGGGTGTACCAAACAATAAAGCCACAAAACAAGTGGACATATGAGGCATGAACCATCTCGCCGAAGAATCACAACAAAGGAAAAATAACAACACAAGGTAATACCCACAAGAATTAAAATAAAGGTTAGATCATGAAACTCTGACAACACAAATTTCACACTACCTATGGAAGCCTACTAAACAAACTACCCTTGACTCCCAATAGGGAAAGTCACAATGCTATGGGTTCCCACAAGACTAAATACCAAAGTTCATCAAATTGAAAATGATTCAAGAGGAGGAAATTTGCACACGACATGGAAATACAAACACCCATCTTTAACCTCATTACACATTCAAGAAACCTTTTAAAGAACATACTAGATTCAAAATAGATTCCAAATAACCAATTTTACAAAACAGGTTAAATAACTGTTCCCATTTTATCCAAACCTCCATTATGAAAATTCATTTGTCTTTTAAGAACTATAAAATAATAAAATATAATAACTTTAAATGCAATGAACATAATCAGATTTCTCATAATTATGATTCCTAATGAATACATCTATTTACACAAAAATAATTAAATTTAATTGAGAACAAACAATAGATATCTACTTATACATCTGAAACAAACTAGTTTCCCTAAGATAACTCAAGCAGTACATATATTCACACATGTTCATATATACAAGTACATAATCATACATAACTATATATATGTAGATGATTATATTTATTAAATATAACTACCGGGTAAATCTAGATATACCCAATCTTCTATGTTTACAACAACAATAAACAAAAGACATTAATATAACAACTAAATTCTGCCTAGGCACACACATAGATTTATATAACATATAATTGTATCCATTTAATACAAACTAGTGTTTTAAAATTAAATACATCAAGTCTGCATACAAATATATATATGTTTTCATATTTAATATGGGTCCGCTGCTACAAAGCATGGTAAATGCTATAATTTTTAGTTACAGACTGTCAACTACCCACATAAACATGGGATTCAGAAACAAAGAAAAAGAACAATGGTATGTAATGAAGTATGGCCTAATCCCTGAAAAGTCTACACATTTCTTCCAAATATTACTTCAAACAATTAAACTTGATATTTAATATAGATGCTACAAAATTTAAGTATATATATATATATAACAAAATATCAATACGGCAACCTAAGTTAGGAGCGCGGCCTCTAGAGGGCTACACACAACAATCAAAGGGAGAAAAGGAGATGGGGTGTGGCTTAAAGCTTGCAGTACTAGGAACCATCAATCCACATCAAAAATAATACAAGGAAATGAGATTACATGCCATGCAATCAAAAAAACCACAGAACCAAATGTAATACACTAATGGGCAGCGCCTATACAATATATCAAGATATAAGGAAATGCCCATAACAAAAAGAATAAGAATACATATCTGGGCTATGCTGGAAAGTAGTTAGCCGATAGGCTATTTTACTGAGGGAACCCCACCAGAATTTCTAGCAGTATGACGCCGAAAACCCCGGTGGTGTCGTCGGCTAATTAGTGTGCTCGGTGAGACAACGTAGGAGGAATCCGTGGGAAAATACAAATGGCTTTCATTAAAGTTTCTGCCATCTGTCCAGCAAGTTGTGTTCGGTGTTCATTAAAGTCGCCCGAACCTTTAAACGTTTAAGGTGGAGATTCAATCCGTTCAGCAAATTTTTTGGGTGTTCGATCAAGTATCCTGATTTGATCTTCAGGCAGCTGTAATTCTTTGTAAAATTGAAACAGCCTATAAATTTTTGAAATTTACGTTGTAGAAATCAAGATATTTATATCGATAAAAGTAAAACCATTAATGAAAGCGTACCAACACCCATCATTAAAAATGAAATGTTTGGAAGTCATTTTACCATGTAATGAAGTTTACCATACCATGTCTTCAATTTTCCATATTAATGGCAACTCTAGGGTGTATCCCCACGCAATAAAGTTGGCAAAGAAGTGATACAGTTTGATTATTGTAATTTTAGATTACTGTAATTTAATTAACTATTTAGGGTGTTCAGTTATGTTTGTAATAGGATAATCTATTATAATTTGTTGTTTGTTGATTTAATTTAATTTTTATGTTGTGTAAAATTTGATAAATGGTTTATTTTTGTTTAATTTTGTATTTGATGATTTTAAGGAGCCGGCTAACTACAAGAAAAAAACACCTAACTACTATATATTTCTTTGTCACCAGCATTCAACTATTTCTAAGTGCGCATTTGAAGTTGACAACCGTAACTATTGCAATTATAATCACATTTGATTAAAATCACCATAACTATTGCAATTATCACATGACATCACTTTGTAGTGGATGATAGTTTTAATGCCCAATGTCTACCCTCTAAATTATTATTTTAAAATAAAAAAAATTGTAACTTATTTTTTCCCAAATGTAACACAGTATTTTTTAAAAAAAATATATATTGAAATAAAAATAAATAAAATAATTTGATTAATTTTTTTAATTTATATTTATAAAAATAATCAACTGCAATATAAAAATAAAAAAATTAACAAAAGCAAAAACACAAAAATAGTAGATAAATACTTTTTAATTATGTAATTCTTATATTTACATTATTTCATCTAATTCTTGTTATTATATCATAAATAAAATAAATAATAATTTATATAATAAATAAAATAATATAATAAATTTTTAATAAAATTTAAATTTATACAATAAATAAAATGAAATAAAATAATTTATATAATAAATAAAATAAAAAATGATTCTTTAAATAAAATAAATAAAATAAGATAATTTTTTTTTAATAAAAATAAAATTTATATAATAAATAAAATAACTATTAAACTAGAAGATAACTTATATATACTATAAAAATAATTAGTCCATAGGCTATTACGTGGGGGAATCCCACCGGGATCTCCTCCATAGGCTATTACGTGGGGGAATCCCACCGAGATCTCCTCCCACACGAGAAATACCCCCCTGAACCTCATCGAGATCTATTACATGGTGTGGTGTACACTCCTATTAGTCTTCATGATGTGAAAGGTAATGCAGGAAACATTCATTAAGCCTTGGAGATTTCACACGCGGGCATATGTTGGGCGTGATAATCACTGAGGTATATAACTAAAGTTGTATAGGAAGTGTTATTTTTGGAATGAATTGGAGAGGAGAGTAAAGAAGGAGAGGGAAGGATAGAGAGAGAGAGAGGGGGGGAGGGAAAAGTAGAGAGGGAAGGATAGAGAGAGAGAGAGGAGGCTAAACGGATGAGGGAGGTAGAGAGGGATAAGTGAGATAAAGATAGGGAGGGAGAGAGAGGTGGGATAGAAATAAGTAGAGAAGGAAAGAGAGAGCCAGAGAGAGGTAGAGAGGGATAGGGGAGATATAGAGAATTATAGGGGGAAGGAGAGAGATGTAGAGAGGAATAAGTGAGAGAGGGAGAGAAGTAGAAAGGGGAGGAGAGAGTGAGAGAGAAATAGGTGGGATGGAGAGAGGGATAGGTAGAGAGGGATATGTGATATAGAGAGAAATAGAGAGGGAAGGAGAGAGTAAGAGGGAGAGAGGAGGGAAAGAGGAGGAGAGGTAGAGAGGGATAAAGAGGAGATAGAGAAAGAGAGAGAGAGGAGGGTAAAGAAGTAGAGAGGGAAGGATAGAGAAAGAGAGAGAGAGAGGAGGGAAAAGAGTAGAGAGGGAAGGATAGAGAAAGAGAGAGAGAGAGGAGGGATGGAGGGATGTAGAGAGGGATAAGTGAGATAGAGGTAGGGAGGGAGAGAGAGGTGGGATAGAAAGAAGTAGAGAAGGAAAGAGAGAGCTAGAGAGAGTGAGAGAGAGAGAGAGAGAGGGAGAGGTAGAGACGGATAGGGGAGATATAGAGAATTAAAGGGGGAAGGAGAGAGAGGTAGATAGGAATAAGTGAGAGAGGGAGAGAAGTAGAGAGGGAAGAAGCTCGAGTGAGAGAGAAATAGGTGAGATGGAGGGAGGGATAGGTAGAGAGGGATATGTGATATAGAGAGAAATAGAGAACGAAGGAGAGAACAAGAGGGAGAGAGAAGGGGGGAGGGAGGGAAGGAGAGGTAGAGAGGGATAGGTGAGATAGACCACTTCTTTCTTCATTCTATCCACTACTTTTCACGATCGTAAATAATGTGGGCTCAACCTATCGGCGTAAGTATTGCACCTCATTGGGGTGCAAGTGCTAGTCTATATTTTTTTATAGTTAAGACTTGTATCTTATTAGATTATATAAATTTGTAATGATGTTAGTTTTTTTTCAATGCTTGGTTTCTCTAAACTAAAATTTATACTATATCTATATTACACGAACACATAATAGTAAGAACCTCATACAAGATGTGCAAAATTGGTTGCATACACTTTGCTCTGTAATTTGAAATGTTTGGGTCATAGAGGAGGAACGATGGCTTGGAATTTCGATTCATATATTTACTGTATGCCTTGAGTACTACGGGATTCAACTTTAAATCCTTTCCAAGGTTTTGAATATATATAAACTCACTCCCTATGAATAATGGAATTGAATTTATAGTGAAATACAATATGCAAAATTCAGATGCAAGAATGAGGTATCGATGCACAAAGAACTAATAAAGTCTTTTCCATTACAGGGGTGACTTAAAAGACATTAAAGGAATATACCGATCATAGTCGAAAATCCCAATTATTCCAACAAGCAAGAAAGAGGGATCTTATGGAATAGTAAATGAAATAAGAGAAAAAGAGCTGACCTAAAATCCTATGTTTTGGGTAGGCAAAAATGTACAGATTGAGTCCCTTCACATCCAAAATTTTGTCCTCCCGAAGCAATTTCCAATAACACCCAAACTGTGTTTCCTTAAAATGATCCCCAGAAGAAAAATAATTCCCCAGAGAATTTTCTATTGAATCCCCAACTAAAAACTTTCTTCTATCTTTTTCCCATTTCAATTAAAAGAATTTCCTTCTATTTTCAAACAATAAAATCAACTGATAAGTCATTAAAAGCAAAAAATTAACAAATTTCCTTCACATTTTCAGTTCAAGCCTATGCATTTGCATGCTAAATCTTTTTTCTTTTATCTAATTTAAAAACCATATTTATCTCCACATTTAATTAATTAAAATATCATTTTATTAATATTTATCTTTATTTATTATTTAGCAATTAAAAACATTAAATCACACTATTACATTTAATAAATAATTATGATTATCCATATAAAACTTTTAATAAATGTAATTCATTTAATTACAATTTAAATTTTCAAAATAATTTAATAATTAACTTAGCAAAATTTACTTAATAATCTAATTTAATAACTTAGTTAAATTAATGTCTCACTTAAGAACGTTATTAAAATGATTAGTTAAACGACATTAATAATCTTAACAAGGAAAACATCAATTATAGAAAATAATTAAAATGACACTTAAACAATGATTAAAATAAGTGACCAAAAACAAAATTATACCAAAACAAAAACGAGGTCATAGACGAATGACACTATTAGACACAATGATAGGGTAACAGACTTGGACGAGGAAACTTTCTTGTCAACTTCGTTTTCAACTTTATACCCATTGTCATTGTAGGGCACGCCAGACCTGACAACATAGGTGGAGTTGGTGCCAAGTACCTGCATCCTACATCAAACCAATGTCAAGCAACATGTATATATATTTCCAGTCACAAACACAATGTGAAAGGTAGTTGTAGCGTAGCAGGGCGCTCGCGAGTGAGCAATGCTACACCATCCTTTCACCAAGACTCAACCATAAAACACGTCATCATAAATATCAAGAAACAAGCATTAAGCAATAAAATCACACCATAATACCATATCCAGATGATAAGCATAACTAGATAAAGATAAACACTATGCATCATCATATCATCATCATAAAACAGTATCATGAGCATCCAAGCAAACTAAACTATTAACCACACAAGTCAAAT
>VDFB02269782.1:0-28804 GCA_007258455.2 Sequoia sempervirens | reverse complement strand
TTAAAGGTGCCCAAAAAGATCATCATTTGAAGGGAGATGATACCTATTTTTAAAGGTGATCATGTTGAGTGCATGGTAGTCAATGTAGAGATGCCACAAACCATCTTTCTTAGGTGCACTTGAATAGTTGGACTACTACAAGTTGAATAACTTGATCAATTTTTCCTTTTTAATTAGCTCCCTAAATTTTATTGTGAATATCATTTTTGTAGCTAGTTGGTCTACAAAAGAGTGTTGTGTGGAAGTGGAGATGTCAAGATGAGATAAAGTGGGTTCCTAATGAAATAATTGGATGGAATATCTTTGATCTTTTTATTAACATCTCGATATTATTAAAGTTGATTCTCAAGTTGTCATTGTCAAGCTACAAGTTGCACAATTAGATGTAAGAGTATGGCTATTTGTGATGTTCACACTAACTCTAGGTGAACCATGAGTAGCAGTAATGATCTTTTTTCCATTGCTTCACAAATACTAATCAAAATTTGCTTTGCTCTTTAGAGGGGACTACGTGGAAAAAAAATTGTTGACCTTAATGGATTGACATCATGAATTATAGCTCTATAGGTAGCAACCTAGTCATACAGTTGAGGCTCACAAATGCGAACACAAATTTCAACCAAGGCCACTAAAATGTGCAACAACATGTTACTTTGAGCTCCCAACCCTACCAAAAAGATGAATAAGTCTAGGGGTGTTCTTTTGTTGCAAATCTTAGATGTTTTTTAATGGCATGAAGCAATTGTCACTTTTATTAGCACTTGGTCTACGAAAGATGCTTGTTCTTCTACATAAAAAAGTGTTGATTGGGCACTAATGTTTAAGTGAGAGGGTACATTAAAGTTTATATTTTGTTCAAATACTCAAATGTGAGTTGATAATCAATTAGACTTGAACGAGATATTTACATTATTATCTTTGAATAAATTATAATTCTTGATGTAAGAAATTCTAAAGATAATCACACCTCTCAAGAATAGTGCCTGAATCTAGCATCCCAAACCATAACATCCAAGACAAGGGATAAGGATCCTCTTGATAGTAAAATTAGTTGATGTTAGTTCAATGTCTTATAGCTTCATGTATGTTAGACATGCTTTTCTCATAATTTGACCTTTGACCTCCTGTATATAAATTCTTCTTCCATGAGAACAAAATTAGTCTAATAAAACTTTAGGCAAAGAGACAAATTTCCTCTAGCATAATAAAAAAATCCATCAAATATAATATTTTATACAAAGATAGGTTTTAAGACTAATAAATTAAGTACATAATTATCGTGTGACTTCTTGAAGTAAAATATGTTAAAAAATCATTATATTCTATACTTCTAAATCTATAGAAGTCAACAAAACTCTTTATACAATCTTTTGAGATAATGTGTAGGCCCTTTGTTATGACCACATAATGCATGGAAAATTGCAAGGATGAAATTCCATGGGGAGAGAATAGATGACAAACGTAATACTTATGAGTAAGTACCTAGTTTGATGTAGAAAAGTGTTCTCACAAAAGAATGATCTTAAACCACTTCTTTTTAGTCAAGGAGAATCATTTCTTTTCTAAATTTGTAGATATTTAAGCATTAATCTTAGGCAATCATATAAAGCAATAGAGAATAATTCAAGAGAAATATCAAGCAATAATTGAGAAAAGAGATGGGGGCCAACAATGATAGTGAACCTATTTGTTAACATCAATTAATATTTAAATTTCAATTGGAAAAAGTATTTTAAGATATGTTTTTAAAATTTTATAAAAATTATGAGGAGTTTATTATAAATAAGTATAATATTTTAGGTGATTTTTTATATTAGAAATTAAATTTTAGAGTGAATGACTATTTTTTTTATATTATTTTTTTGTAATTTGGTGACTAAATATTTTTACTAATATATATTTATGATGATTCAAAATCTAAATTTTTTATTGAAATATAACTTTTAAATAAAGCTTGTTGAAAAGAAATAAATATAGAAAATAAAAAATTACCCATGATAAATTGGGAAGGGTCCAAATTTTGATATACAATAGTATGATATGTGTCCATCACAAAGAAACAAATTTTCTAATTAAGGAATTATGTCTTTGAATTAAAGAAAACTTATCAAATATGGGTTAATTAGATACTTGGAAAATATAAAAATAATCAAATTTAGGAAATAGAAATGTCAAATATATAATCAATAAAAAATTGCTTGGTTTAAAGATTGGGAAAACAACATTTACAAATGAGACTATATTCTAATTACAAAGAGTTGACAATCAAATTCATTCAAATTGATTGTGGAGGATGAAAAGACATTTGCAAATGAGAACTTTTGATACTTAACAATCTTTCAATTAAGAGCAAATTCAAACTTCATTTACAAATGAAAGATATGAAGTTTAATTTTGAAATTAAAAGATAAACATTTGATTAAAAGAAATTTAGATCAAACTAATTGAATATGATTTTTTAAATATTTAATTTACTTCTCAAATTATTGATGTACTTCAACTATAAAATAGTAAAAAAAGTTAAAATAATAAATAAAAAAGGTAGAAAAGGTAGTTTTCAAACACAAACCACTTCAAACTATACTCAAAATATGTGTTAACATAAATCTATAAAATATATAAGTCATAATTTTACAACTAATTAAATGATTAATAAATGGAAGCTATAACTAATCTCTTTTGAATAATATTTCTCTTTTAAATTAAATCTTAATAAAATAATTATAAAAAAATGAATACCTATTATAATTATTTTAAACTTTTTAAATATATTTATATTTTAATTTTTTAATTTTTTTTCTCTTTTTCATACTTTTATAATTTTCATTTTTTCATTTACTATAACTATCAATATTATAATTAATTTCAGTTCCAAATACATCTTGTTAATTATTTTTAATTAAATTTTATTATTTTAAATAATATGAAATATACTTATTAACTATTACATTCTCAACTAAAAGTTATCTTTCAATGAGACACAATGACATTAAAGAGTTTGATGTGATGATCATGTATATAAAAATTAAAATATGATTCACATAAATTATAACAGTAAAATTAAAAATTTTAAAAAGACATAAATATATGAAAATTAAAAATATGACAGAAAAATTACAGAAACAATTTTTCAAATAAAAATAAAATAAATAAAGTAAATAAAATATTTTTTAAATAATTATAAAATAAAATAATTCAAGACTAATATCTCTACACTTTTAAATTGATAAATGTCAAAATACTTTTCAATTAACAAATATAATACTAAATAATTAACATCTTAACTCCACATTATCAAATAGTTCAGAGTAATAAAGAAAGATATAGAATAGTAATTTATTCTTATTTTAGTTAAAGCAAGTTAAACGTACTCCATTCTTCCCTATTTTTTTCTTTCCTGTATCTCTGATTCAAACTGTTTTATTTTTTAAATGCAAAACTTGTTTAAAATCGAATGAAACAAACATTCTTTCAATTCCACAATATATTTATGCAATGGTCGTTTTCATGGCCAATACACGCGCATAATAAATCCAGTTTTCACTAGCTGTTTGACTTGTCAAACCATTGAATGCTTAGAAAACTATTCGGCAGCAGTGGTAATGGAGGATGGAGGGCATGAAAAGAAACAAAAAACAAAAAGTGATTGCAGGCAAGACAACAAAAAAAAGGGTTTGTCTTCGCGTTCATGGAAGTTTCGAGGATAATCCAGTTTATTTGCAACGTCACAGAAAAGCGACATATTATAATGCCACAGAATGCCAACATACTAATGAAATTATAAAGCAGTAATGAAAGTACTATTATTTAACCTCCAAGAGCAACAGCAGAGCTTTTAACAATCGCATTGTTTCTAATATACAAGAAGCTTAAAAATAATAGTGCTAGATTTATTGGGAGCCACCAATGTAAGTGGAACAGTCGCAGGAAGCTTCTAAAATGGCGGACCATGCTCAAAAAAAAAGAGGCGGGCCTGAAGAAAATCGGCTGAGCGGGGGCACCGGGCAAACCCATGACGGAAGTATTGATCAGAGACCGTTGGGGAAGGCGAGTACGCTGCATGCAAACATTAACAGCGGGGCGAGAAAAGGGTACAATAAAAACTAGGTGGGTGACTAAAATTTTGAAGTTATTTAAGGTGTCAAAGGCCGGTGCAGTGAGAGTACTTCGATTTGACAAGGTATTGCTGGATAGACATTTCAAATCGATATAATGAACTTTTACTGTTTTGACAACTTGGTAGATAGGCCTTTCATAACTATGTAAGAAATTTGGAGGCATCCGACTGACAGATCGGCGCACATCATGGTGAACATTACGTGTAGAAAACTAACACAATAATGCAGTTATAACTGCATAGTTTTGGGGTGTGTGTGGGTGTTAAATCCTGGTGGAAGTTAAAAGCTGTCGCTAGCTACTAAAATGCAGTCTGTGTCGATACTGATAAGCCGAAAATTTAAATAAAGATGGGTTAAAAAATTAATGTATTATTGCTTACCTCCAAGGATGCCACTGCCTTGAGCGCCGTATACACCTCCTCCTCCGGGATCTATCATGGTTGATGTGGAAGGAACACTTCTTCCGCCCAGCTGTAGTTCCGGCAGATTTGAAGTCGTGTTGGCGGTGTCCACTCTGAGGTCATAGAGGACTCCCCGGAAAATGTGACCGCCGATCCTTACAGTAGTCTGGTATGCGTATTCGTCTTCTCCGTCTTCGATCCCCGTCACCCTCACACACTTGAACACTGCTTCAGTCTTTACTTCCGCCGGTAAACTGGCCTTGAAATTTAAATCTGTAACAACAATGAACATTTGCAATTCGTTGGAAAACGCCACTGATCCTGTCAATCGAACAACATTCGGAATGAAAATGCATTTGTAAGGAGTTCCGTTATCAGATAGATCCAAATGCATGATGGTGAAAAGTATATGTTGTGGAGAAGAGAAGGCAGTGCGTTTCGGGGCTGGGGTTAAGGTTCGATCTGGGTTAAAAAGTGCGTGAAGGCTAGTTCTGTGCAGGAGGAAAACCTGAAGCATTTTATAGTGTGGACATTTTCTTGGGGATAAAACTGCATTAATATTCCTTTCACATTATCTGGTTTCGGGCAGTTTGGTCAGAATATAGAATCGGCGCAATATAAAGAAATAATTGGCCTGCAGAATATCCTGACAATTATCAGAAACTGCAAAGAAACAAATTTATTTTTCACCATCACACGAAAACATAATTTCCCATAAATGGACAAGGAATAAGACTTATAAGGTTAATTGTCTGAGGAAAAGATATACTGCAAATTTTGTCATTACATTGAGCATAGCTGGTGTTGCGCAGGTGGTTTGGTTCGATGGCAGTATGTAGCATTACAGAGTCTAAAACTCTCCAGAAAATCCAGTTTGTTTTGGGGATTTTTGGTATAAATAAAATACTAAATCAACGCATGATTATGCTTCTTCCAGTGAAGGCTAGCATGAACGGGTATTTAAGAGAATGGTGTCTGTGTATCTAGCTGTGAGAGAAATTCATGGGTTTTTCTAGTGGAATAATCTGAGCATACTAAAATCCATTGCAAAGCATATGTTTTTTGCAGAATGAAAAATTGAAGAGATAGATGGAAGGGGCGTAGGGCAGACAGACCTTGGTGAGTGATTTGTGTGGAATTGATATCGGAGCTCCGAGGAGGGGTATTAGCCGACGTAGAAGTATGTGAAGTAGTTGCTGCATTGGAAGGGGAAACAAAACGGGCTCTTTTACTCTTGGGCCTGGGATGCCCAGAAGCAATGGCAGCGGCCTCGGCTTGTTGTCTCTCTCGACGCTTGGCCGCAGGAACCCAAGTGCTTTTCACATGCGTTATGCAATCGAAGCCTCGGCTTTTGCAACAAGTTCTACAACGCAGATGAATGCAATCTTTCTTGGCCTGATTACCGCAGTCCTGACAGGTAGTAGTGTTTGAATTCGGATTCGTGGCGGAAATAGGCGCCACTGCCAAAAGTCCTCCGCCACCGCCTCCGCCTCCGCATCCAATCCCAGCCTTCTTGCTATTATCAACCTTGCTCAGCTGTAACTGATCGCCAGTGGCGGACAATTCGCAGCTGCCGCGTCTCTCGGGCGCCTGTTGAGCTGAGATTTCCATAGCACGCATTTGGGAGGCCATAGCGGCTTTTTCTTTGGACTCCTCATCCCTCAGATCTCTCGCGTGCTGCTGCCACACTTGTATTTCTCCATGATCGACTCCGCCCTCTTCTTCTCTGTGAAGTGCACCGGTGAGCAAAGACTGCGGAATGGAGGAGTGGTGATCGACATGATCATGATCAACCCTAGCTGGAGCATAAGCCACAAAGCTGCCGCCTCCACGATGCACGGCGGAGGTGCAGGGATCGTCCTCGCGCTGCCTCACTCTACCATAGAGGTTCACAAAATCCTCATTTGCTCCTCCTCGCGTCACTACATCACGCAGGCTCTCGCGGTCTGCCACACCAATTCCACCACCAGAACCGGCGGCGACGGCGGCGGCGGTGGAAATGGAAGCCCCCAGCCTCTGCGCTCCGCCCACATAAGGACCGGCGCCAGTTTCTGGCCCCCCTCCTACGCCGCCGAGCATACCTCCTACTGCCATCTCAATTCCAGAGGGCGGATATCCATAACCCAAGGATCGTACGAGGGTGTAGCCGCGATGGTCGTGGTGGTGGTGGGAGCTGCTAGTATTCGAGCTACCAACTCCTCCTCCTCCTCCTCCGCTTCCTCCACCATTGAATCCCAGAGAGAAGTCCCGCTCTTTTATCACACCCCCTCGAGGCTGCTGCTGCTGCTGCTGCAACTGCAAAGAGGAGGTAGCAGACACAACCCAGTCCGGAATTCCTCCGCCGCCTTGTGTCCGTCTGGGAGCGCCCGACACCCCTCCTGCTCCTCCGGTGCCAGCCACAGCGGGCGCCACAGCTGCCACTGCAACCTTGTTTTATCACCCCCACTCCTCTATCCAGCATCGACAGTTGTCACACCCCTTTCCTCTTTTGCACTCCCTTATCTCCAACCATTCTTTCACAAACCATCCATTCTATTCTGCTCTTCCTCCTCCTCTAGTCGCATCCCAGCCCTGCCCGTGCTGCCGCTTAATTATTCACCAAAAATACAGTAGAATTGAATTGAACTTTTCCTCCGATATCAAGATCCACACAAGCCGAATTCCTAGTATTGTGTTGGCCTAGCTGGAACAAGACAAGCCCAACGCCATAGAATAATGCACACAAACAGGTCCAGCCACAGACAATAAGAGAGAGAGCGCCGCAATATGACCGCCTGCTACGCCTAACACGTGGGAAGCTTCGCGCAATCCCTTCCACAACCTCAACAATAACACCAACCTATTTACTAAGTATTATTCACTCTGCTTTGCTTGCTTGTCCGTATGGCCAAAACCACTCACCAATGTTCACTCATACAGTGCACAAAAATTTGCATTTCATCTGCGTTTTTCTCTCTTTCTCTCGACACTGAAGAGGAGACACTCACACACAGGAACAGGAATTAACTAAGCAAAAACTAGAGGAGTCAAACTTAACGGCTGTCTTGAGCTTCAACTGCGAATCCAAAAATCCACTGGTTTGCCGAGCCTCAGCCTCCGCCTCCGCTTCGGCTTCCGAGCCTCAATGCCGTGGCTCGTATTTCGGACACGCGCACTTTATTATGAAAAATAATCCCTAATTTCCGGGAATTTTTAACTAATAAAGTGAGCTTGGAAATCGTAAGTCGAGGCAATCGCTTTCCGAAAGCGAAGTGTTTGCGCCTTTTCTAATTATGCATTTGGTTTTGTAATTTCGCATGGAAATTGTTGTTAAATAAAATTTGATTGGGTGAAGTCTTTGCGCCTTTTCGTTGATGAGAGTATTGGTCTTTTCAAATTTAGCAAAGCTCGTCTTAGGTTCCCTTACAAGTTAACCACTAAGTACAATTAACATCATTAATCTCGTGCACACTTCATCAAATACCATTTCCACTCGCTCATTATTTTACTCATTTTTTTCCATTTACAAAGTTATTATATCCCCGTACGACATTATTGGAACGTGCTGTGGGTCCAACATCTTATTTAAGAGGAGGAATAACCCTATCTTTAAGGTTAATGTTTCTTAATTAATTACACCTCAGATTAAGGTAAGGTGATAAGTAATTATGTGAGTTTTAGTCAAATATATGGTAAGTAATTATGTATGTTTAGTCAAATATAAGATGGGTAATTACATGAGTTTAAGTAATTACATCATTTAAAAGAATATAATTAAGAATAATCACTCTACAATATTGTTAGATTGTGTCATGAGGCAAAGAAGAGGCTATTCTAAGGTCAATGTTTGTTAAGTAATGACACCTTCAATTAACATGCAGAGATTAGTCAATTTAAGATAAGCAATTATATAATTGAAAAGAGTAGAGTTGGGAATGGTTTAGCTCTTTTAAGAGTGTTCATGTGTTAAAGTGGTTAGAAAATTGACACACATATTTTTGATTTCAAGGAAAATCAAACTGCAAAAAGACTTATAAATGAAGGTGGTTGTTGTCGGTTAAGGGGAAGGTTAAGCAGTTGTTGTCTTTTCCTTCATGCAACAAAGTTTTTGGGAACATGTTGAATCTTTTGCACCTTGAATTTGCTAGTTAAGAATTATTAATGATAAGTGATGGAATGGATGGTCTATAAAACATTGAGGTTATGCCTCAAGTTCTTACCGACAATGGATGTATATGCCAACTCAACAACATAACCCCTATACATTATTGATATTCACTTTGATAATATTGTAAAAATAGTAACAAGTTCGATGTGGAAATAGTTAAAAAAAAAAATCAAACATGTAAGATAAGACACAAGACACCAAAGTTTCCTCTAGAGAAAACTTAATTCTAGTGAAAAACTTCAAGAAGAGTATGTTGAAGGTATCTCAATCACTATCTCAAGTATCAAACACAAGAGATACATCCCTATATAGGGGCATTGAAACTTTTTTAGCAATTTAAAGTTTTTTCACACCTATTCTCCCACCTTGCAATTCTAATTTACCCTTACCTTTTGTGTTTGCATAGATGAATTTAACATTAAAAGAAGGTTATCTAACACTTTGGAATTTGAAATTTACATCAATGATATCGTTTCTACACCCTTTTTGGCACCAACAAGGTAAAATAACATGAAATGGATTGATTCAAAAGTAAAAATCCTTGGTCTTCCACTCACTAGCAACATCAAAACAAGTATGTTGCTTCAAACAATACATGTTTTGGCTTCAATTAGTACATGTTTACTAGTTGTTTATGATTTTTCCATGATATTTTAGTTCATTCACTACCAATTGAAAAGTGATGAACTCACCAAACCACTTATTATACTTCATGTCAACATATATAACTTGAACAAAAGGACACAAAAATGTTATGGACCATTTTTCTACCCTTTAATCCACATAACACACTAACATGCATCATTGTTAAAAGAGATTCTCCTAGTTACAAGTCTTGAGATGTATTGTCTAAATTGTTAGGAATGTGAATTTGGATATTTTACAACCCTAATTTTTTGGGCCCTTTTTCAAGGTGATTAGTTTGGCCATGGTTTTATGCCCATTGTTTCATAATTCAACTTAATGTTTCCTATATTGATTTTCCTATATAAATAAATGCATATTATTTAAGTTTAGTATCAACAAGGAGCATCTTATTCTATGGTGAGTATAGAGCAAGGTTAAGTTACCAAATCGACTCCAAAAGGAAAAAATGGAGATCTTTTGTATGTCATGTTAAGAGCATTGATACTTTGTGTTATACTTCAATCATGTTATTGAGATTTATACATTGAGTGTGCTTTGGGGGCTAAGTTTTTCAATTAAGGATTTTCCAAGATATATCATGTATTATATCTTAGTTGACTCTAGTGAAATTTATGTCAATTAGTTCGTTATTGCACATTGTTTCTCTCATAGGATAATTGTGGATCTAGTTTACTTTACTCTCATTTGATATCAAAGATATAATAGCTTGTTAGATCTATGGGAGGAGAGTTGATTGTATTATTCCCTGTTTGAGTGGGAGCTTTCCATAGGTGATCTTATTTATCAAGTATGGATCATCCCTGACACATCCCAAATGGAGATTGAGAAGTTCTAACAACACAAAATTTGAGCTTTTGAATCTCATGATTGAAGATCTTGTTGATAGAGATATATAGGTTATAGTGGGGTACACGTTCAATACAATGTCACACTTTTATAAAGGAAATAAACAACACAAGTCTATATTTTAGTTTGAAGCACCTAAAATGACATATGTTTTGATTTTTAAGTTGTTATAATTCAATGAAATGTGCAAATTTTAGTGTAGTTTGTATTTCTAATTTTTTAATTATTTGAATATATTTTTTGTAATGACGCTAATTTAATTTCTAAATAAAAGTTTAGAAAATAAGATTTACAAGCCTTGACTTTTTAATACTATTGATAAATTTTTAAAGTCAAATGTACTAAAAATATAAAAATTTCAATAGAGGTCTCTAGTTTATGTCTTAACTATTTATTATTTAAATATAAATAAATTATACCCTTTGGACAAGGATTCTCTCCTCTATTACATCATTTTTTTCCTAAAAAAATTAAATAGAGTTTAGGATACCTTTTTGAATTTTCAAATCATCCATATGTTTGATTATAATGACCTACTTGTTTTAGTGATTTAAAAAGTACCAAGGGCAATTAAAATATATATTTTTTAATTCCAAACTTTGAGTTCTATTAAAAAATATTTTTATTTTTTCATGAAAATATTTGTGATTTGAGGAAATGTGGCTCAAAGTTAAAGTTTTTAAAAGTTCAAAAAAATAAAGGGGTAAAAGTATTGTGTGTGCAACCAACAAAATAATGTAAAGAAAAAATATTTCATTTGAAATTTATTTAATTAGAATTATGTTAGGTTTTGGGATGGGGGGGTGGGATATATAGGGGCCCTTGGAACCGATCTTGGGCATCAGCATTGATCCCCTATCCCTATCCCTATAATAGAATCTAGAATCAGGGATAGGGATAGGGCCTCTCGTTGGTCAAGGCTATATAGAGTAGAGTGGAGTAGACCTATAATAGGGAGAGGGTCTTTTTTTTTAGGTGAAACTATTTCAAGAGAAAATGCTTCAACTAAAACTCTAGTGACCATATAAGAGCCATGTAGGTGACAGTAAGTTTAGGTGAAACTATTTTTCCAAACTTCTTTTAGGTGAAATATTTTTTGGAAATGGTTTAGTTATCTTGTAGTGGGAGACAACTTCAAACATCCAATTTCTAGTTAAAAAACCCTCTGATATTTCTACAAAATATTAAGCATTGTTTTATAGTAAGGCATGAAGCTTGGTTCAACTTTTTCTTTTTTATTTAGCACTCCTTTAAATGTATTGGGAGAAAGTACCACAAAAAACGTCTAAACAATGTAAATTGTATTAGACAAATTATCTTGTCCACTAACTTTTTATTTAGATATTTTGTATTAATTTAAGATGAGTGATTGTAAATCCATAATAGAGTACCTAAATGATTTTAATATTGTGGCATGAGCTAGTTAGCTTTTGTTGATGCAAATATGGACGAGGAAGATTAGTGTGCCATTTTTTGTGTTCTTTGTTAGATTTATGAGACAACTTAGCAATGGTGATCAATAGTACCATCTCAAAAATAAAGCTTAATAAGATAATTGGTGTCTTATTGTGAAAAGACATGAGGTAGAATTTCAAATTTTATCAAGGATGCTTTGGTTGTCAAATGTCAATCAAAGGAAAATGACAAGAACAAGAAAGGGGATAAGAAATTTGAATCCAATGCAAGATCTAAAACTCTTGGAAAGTGGATACTAAAATTTTGGAACTATGAAAGGAAGGGACATATATGCAATAAATACAAGGAGAAGAAGACTAAGAAATAATATAAGGATGATTCTAAATTGAAGACTTCTAATAATAAATTTGTAAGTGTGTTCTTGGTGTCTACCATTTTGTATGCATGTCACAATGCATGGTTTATTAATTCTAGTGTTATGTACCACATGAATTATGTGAGGGAATTTTTTTATGTAGTATGAGAGCTACATTGGAGGAGAGATCCTCTTCAAAAATAAATCATCTCTAAATATTATTGATTGTGGAAAGGTCATGCTTGTGTTCGATGATAGAAGTTTGAAAACCTTTCTTGTGTGTTACGCCTTTGTTTAGCAAGGTACCTAATAATTTTAAGTAAAAAAATGATTTAGATATTTATTCATTTCATTTGTTAAGGAAGGATGTAATATGGTTAGAGGAGCCATGATGTTGGAAAAGGAGGTTCATGGTAGAAATAGGTTTAGACTTTATGCTAAGACATTTATTGAATATAATAATTATAGGGTTCGTATTTCATAAACCATAAGCTTCCTATTGAGAAGATTATTGTGGCATGAGCATAGGGGCTAGATTGGTGAGAAAGGTCTAAGGACCTTGAAATCTATGGTTGAGGAACTAGTATATTTTTATTTTTATTTATTTTTATGAGCATTGTATATATGAGTAACAAATTCATTTTAAAATTTACTCTACATCTACTATATTTTCATGGGATTTTACATTTAGTTCACGGTGATGTATTTGAATCTCTTGATGTTCCTTATTTAGAAAATATCTATATTATGTATATTTTACTGATAATTTCTCTAATAAACATGCTACTCTTTCTCATAAATAAGTCTAAATTATTGTATAGGTTCAATGAGTTCAAAGATCTTGTTGATCTAACCAATTTATAAGAAGATTAAGAGCATGAGAATAAACATTATTGGATAATTCTATTAAAAAATAAATAAAAACTAAAGGATGATGGTGTAGAAAGATAAAAGACAACTTCATACACCATTTAATATAATGGAGTTATAAAACATATGAATAAGATTCTGATGGAAAAGGATAGAGTTATGGTAAGTGGCTCTAGGTTATAGTTAAGTTTATGGGTAAAATAAATCAATACCACTTGTTATCTTATCAATTGATCTCCTACTTCAAAAATTGTGATAATATTCTAGAGGAGGATTAAATTTAAGACCTCACTTTGACATATTAGAGTGTTTAGTTGTGAGGCACGTGTGCATGGGCTAAAGGAGAAGATTTTTTATTTGGTTTTTAAACTAATAAATCATATCTTTATAATCTACAATAAAACTTGTGTAAAAGGATATGAGCATTAGAATATTGGGATAGAGAAGATATTTTATTGTTAGAATATTATATTTAGAGAGATCAGATCTCTTGTTGATCATGTGGATGTAAAACTTAGACAATAGAAGAATAAATGCATTCAAACACAAATAGCTCAATACAAATCAAACATACATTTTAGTTTAGACTAAATGAAAGTACCAAATAACATGAAAATATAACATAAACACAAGAATTTTATACTTTCATGATGTTTGTGATATCTTTTTGATGTGGATGAAGGATGGATAGGTATGAAATGCATGGTTTCTCATGAGAGACAATAATTTATCATGTACCTATGATATTTGAAGCACCTCCACATATAGAAAAGTGTCCTTCAAAAGGGAGTTTATATAAAATTTTAACATTTTTGTGGATGGTTAGGATTAATTTACATGTTAAGAGGATGAGAAGGATGAAAATGGATGGATATGATTAGATTGAAAATAGAGGGCTAGGATTGCTTTAGTTTGAATGGAAAAAGGAGATGCAAGCATGTGGAAGTGTGGGATGAAGGAATATGGATGAAGAGGATTGAATCATGGAATATAGAATGGAGATCAATTTATTTTTCATGGAGATGGGAGATTCACACATGTGGAAGTGTGAGAAGAGGCCAAGTACAGGAAGAAACATATGACAATGGATGACCAATATGCTTTTGAATTTGAATGAATGGTAAGGATGAAAAGGTGATTCTTTTCAAAGTTTGGTGGAAAGGGAAAAAAAAATTAAATTAAATTAGAAGATATTAGAGGAAAGTGGAATAGCATAATTAATTAAATAAGCACGTCTTATTTAATTAGTTAGTTAGAAGAAGGTTATGGAAATTAATTAAATAAGATTCAATTAATTAGGGGAGGGGAGTTAGCTTAATTAATTAAATAAATTTATTTAATTAACTATTGGAGGGAACATGACTTAATAAATTAAATAATATTATTTAATTAATTAGTGAAGATGTGATGTGAGTGATGATGTAGACTTATGGAACCATAATGTTATTAGGTTGAAATGTGGAAGTGTATTTCAAGTGCTATATTCCCCTCTTTGAGATGACATTATGACTAAGAGAAGTGATGTTGTTTCAAAGAAGATAAGTATGGGCACCCATTGATATAGAATTGATGGTAAGATGCCCTAGTCATTCAAAGAAAATGGTGTTAGAAAGTAGGATAGGGATGCCCCCTTAAGAGAGTAGGTGGGTTGATAGTACCCATGTGGTTGCTCAAAAGGAGAGATAGGTCCTAAGAGATGAGAAGAGGAGAAAAAGGGTTGAAATAGATCAAAGGAAGGGAGGAGATAGTTAGATGCAAGAAGGTTGGAATGCATTAAAAATTATAGTAGTAAAGGGATAGAATATGTGAATGGTCTAAATGAGATGCAAAGGGATATGACATGCATGGATGAGGATAGGGATAATGATAGTGACATGATGTGTGTGGATGGTAGGTATATGTTAGGAAAATTTTAAAGGAATCCCAATATGGTGAGAAATTGAATTGTTTTGGATTGTACTAAATCTTGTGTACCATGATATAAGAGATCACAATGGAATTGTGTCAATTCTATGAGGGATTAACACATATGTGGGTATATTATTGGATGCACCATGATATGGAATACCATGATGAGATTATTATGAGGTACTACAAGGAGCAATTCATAAATACAAGCCACAAAAGAAACAGATAAGTAAGCATTCACAAATTATGAAAAGACAATACAAACAAGATTTCACCCTTGACCAAGATAAAAGCTAGCGGTTGATTGATTTGATGATGATTGTTAGTAAAATTATGGAACGTAGACAAAAATTTTGAGCCCCAAGTACTTTCTGAGTGTTATAGTTTATACCTCAAACTCGGTTATATAAAGGGAGCAATAGTTTGATCTAGAGAAAACATCAACTAGTTAGCTCAACATAAAATAATATCACATAACACAATATAGATAGAATTATAGTATCAATATATAATTAATATCAACTAAGTACATCCACAAATCCTTAAATAGCCTTTTTACATTATATACATGAACATCATATATCTTCCCCTATACTTTGTATTTGTTCTTTATAATACTACTTACTCTCTTCCAATCTCTATATTTTATCATACATATCTTTTTATATACATATATCTAAGGGATGGGATGTGACCCGTCTATCCTATCCCTAACCTAGATGGTGTCTCTTGAATCTTATGCTCCATGAGCTCTTTGCGAAAAGATATAGTAGGATTTACTTGACTATGTCTGAATTGGTGTACTTTTCGAGGAACTGTTAGGGTTAGAAATGGCAAATATCTAACAATTAAATGTAGATTTAAGTAATAAACAGAGAAACTAAACACACATAGAATAAATTATAACACAATAAATTTAACGTGGTTCACCCAATCCAGGCTACATCCACCAAAGCGCAGCCATCCAATGATTTTATTATCCAGTGCAAAAAACTATTACAATCTTGCAAATAATCTCATTTTTCATCATACTGTAACCCACATCCAAACCCCCTTTTAACAAGCTTAGAAGCTTCCAAATTTGGGTTCTACAAAATTAGATTTTTCTTTTTTTTCGTTGATTTTTTCCTTTTTCGGTGATGAAGCAAAAAAGTAGGAGGAAAATTTCTCTTGGGGGTTGTCGCCCCTAAACCCCCGCCTAGAGCCCGGCCCGGTCCCGAACCCCGACAAGGATACATGTCGGGGTGTACAGTATAGCATGATCAGTCGCCACATACCAATAATCTCCCACTTGGAGATAGATCCTGGACAACACTGCTGCACTTATAGCCCCCACTGGAAATGATTACCTTGGACCCTACTGCTTTGTTATACTTGCCTTGAAGGCCTTGAAGGCAACTTGAAGAGGAGCTAACTTCTCCCTTGTCACTACCTTCATAAACATATCCACTAGATTGACATCTATATGTATCTTGTCCAGCTTGACCTGTCCATCCTCCAACACTGACCGAATGAAATGATATATCAACTATATGTGTTTTGTTTTAGAATGCAAGGCATAATTATTTGCAAGATGTATAACACTTTGGCTATCTGCAAACAAGCAATTTCCAGCCTGTTGTTTTCCCAACTCATCCATGAAAAGTTGCAGCCATATCATCTCCTGCCACCTTTGTTGCGGCAACATACTCTGCCTCTGTGGTGGATAAAGCAACCACCTTTTGCAATCGAGAAATTCAACTCACTGTTGTCCCACCAACTGTAAATACATAACCTATGGTACTCCACTGGTATGTATCCCCTCAAATCTGAGTCAACATAGCCTTTTAAATCAATATTAGAGCCCCCAAAACATAAACAATTATTGGATGTACCTCTCAAGTACTTGAGAATCCATTTTACCGCATTCCAATGCTCAACTTTGAGATGACTCAAATACCTGCTAACAACTCCTACAACTTGTGAAATATCTGATCTCGTGCATACCATGGCATACATTAAACTTCCTATAGTTGAAGCATATGGTACCTTGGACATTTTTTCTTCCTCCTCTTGTGTCTTTGGACACATATCCTTAGTCAATTTAACATGACTAGGCAAAGGTGTGCTGACAGCTTTTGCATTCTCCATATGAAATCTCTGCAACACCTTTTCAACATAATTAGCCTGAGATAAAAACAATTTTTATTTTTCCTATCTCTACAAATTTTCATACCAAGGATTTTTTTGCTGCCCCCAAATCCTTCATAGCAAAAGATTTTGCTAATTGTTGTTTTAGCTCACTTATGTGATCCATGTTAGAATCTGCTACAAGTATGTCATCAACATATAAACATAAAATAATGTAGTTGTCATTATCCAACCTCTTAAAATAAACACAATGGTCAGAATTACACCTGTTGTAGCCTTGCTTCAGCCATAAAACTATCAAATTTCAAGTACCATTGTCAAGGTGCTTGCTTCAAGCCATATAAACTTTTCTTCAATCTGCACACTAGTTTCTCCTTACCTTTGACCTCAAATCCTTGTGGTTGTTCCATATATATTTCCTCTTCCAAATCACCATGGAGAAAGGTTGTTTTAACATCAAGCTATTCTAAATGCAAATCTTTAGCAGACCACAATACTTAAAACAATACGAATAGAAGTCATTTTAACAACTGGAGAAAAAATCTCATCAAAATCAATACCCTTTTTCTGTGCAAATCCCTTTACAACTAATCTGGCTTTAAATCTCTTCTTACCTCCATCCTCCTCTTTCATCCTATAAACCCATTTGTTTGGTAAAGCCTCTTTACCTGCAGGCAACTTGCATAATTCCCAAGTCTACTTTTTCAGCAAGGAGTCCATTTCTTCTTGCATTCCATGCTCCCATTGAACCTTAGTATCCACCTGCATAGCTTCATCATAATATTTCGGTTCACCGGCATCAGTTAACAAAATAGTATACAAAGAGGGAGAGAATCTTTATGGAGGTCTACTTATCTTTGAAGATCATCTAACATTCACAAGAGTTTGTGGTATTTGTTGTTGTTGTTAATTCCTAGCATGAGGAACCACTGAGACATCATTGTTTGGAATATCATCCAACATTGCATAATCATTTTCTTTTTTCTCATATTGCAGCAACAGATCTTTGTATAACACTTTCTCATTGAATATGACATCCCTGCTTCTCACAATTTTTTGATTTTCAAAATCTTAAAGCTTATAACCAAATTCATCAATGCCATATCCAACAAATATACATTTCTTTGACTTTGCATCAAGCTTGGTTCTATTTTCAGAATCTACATATGCAAATGCTTCACAACCGAAGGTTTTGAGAAAAGAATAACTCACCTTCTTACCTTTCCATGCTTCCTCTAGAATACCACAACCCAAAGGATTAGAGGGACCTCTATTAATTAAATAAACAACAGTGTTTACAATCTTTGCCCACATTTTTAAAGGAAACCCAACATGCAATCTCATAATCTGTGCACACTCCATTATTGTTCTATTCATGTACTCAACCACTCCATTTTCCTATGGAGTCCTTGGAACCATTTTCTTCCTACGAATACCAGTAGAGGAAAAATAATATTCAAACTCTTTGTTACAATACTCACCACCATTATTAGATCTGAGGCATTTTAGCTTTTTACCCGTCTCATTCTCAACCAAGCTTCTCCATTTTTTAAAAGTTTCAAATACATCAGATTTTTTCCTAAGGAAATAAATCCATACCTTTCTAGTTGCATCATCAATGGATGTAACATAATACAGAGAGCCACCGAGAGAAGATACCTGAGCTAGTCCCCATAAATCCATATGCACAAGCTCCAATTTCTCATCTTTCTTTTACTTCCCATCCTTGAGAAAACTTACTCTCTTTTGTTTTCCATACACACAACTTTCACATAAATCCATATTAACACATTTTAGACTTAGTAAAACATTATTTGAATGAAGTACTTTTATACCTTTTGCACTCATATTCCCAAGTCTATTATTCCACAGTGCTGATTTAGAGTCCATAACAACTGTATGATCTTCTACTGCTGAACTGCAACAACTGTTCCTGAACATTGATATTTTTCCATAACAATTAAAGTAGAAGGAACAATATAACCTGTACAAATATATAAGGTGCCTACTTTCACACCTTTTGCTATGACTAAGGCACCCTTTGTGACCTTCCAATTTTTATCACTAAATGTAACAACACAACCTTCATCATCTAGTTGCCCTGCTGAAATTAAATTTATGCTTAACTTTGGAACATTCCTTACCTCATGTAGTATCCAATGATTCCCATTCTTCAACTTAATCTTGATTCTTCCCTTTCCAACAATCTGACATGGTTCGTTATCTCCTAAATAAACCAGCCCAAAATCCCCTTGGACATAATCAAGAAATAACTTCTATGGGGGGTAGCATGAAATGAAGCCCCTAAATCTAACACCCAAGAATTATTAGCATTATCAAGGGAAAGAATCAAAGCATCCTCATCATATTTATTACTTACCAAATTTGCCTCTTTACTTCCTTCCTTTTTGTCTCCTTTTATTTTTCTGAGACTAACAATCTTTTTTTAAATGACCCGGCTTACCACAGTACTAGCAATCCCTCTTGTCTCTAGATTGGGACTCTCTTTCCTTTTATTTTCCTCGTGACTTCCTATGATTTCTGGAATTGTTTCCTCTCTCCTTTGTTCTGCCCCTACTTTCTGCATTCAAAACACTACCTGATGTGGATGTTCCACCTGAGATTTTCCTACGAATTTCCTCGCTCAAAATAACACCAACAACGTCATCAAATTTCAATGTATTCGAACCAGAAACAGAATTGCTAACAACCATTACCAAGCTATTCCAACTTCCAGGAAAAGAACACAGAATCAAAAGAGCCCTAACTTCATCAAAATTTAATTTTACAGAAGTTAATTGACTGGTGACTGTATTAAACTCATTTAAATGATTAGTAACTGACCCACCTTCTACCATTTTCATATTAAATAAATGCTTTATAAGAAATACCTTATTCAAAGCAAAGAATTTTCATATAACTTCGCCAAGGTTTCCATCAACTCTTGAGTTGTCTTTGTTGTTGTAATATTGAACACCACCGATTGTGCCAGGCATAAATGAATACTACCAAGATCCTTTCTATCCAAAATATCCTAGTCCTCATCAAACATTCCTATAGGTTTCTTGGTTTTCCCTTCCAATGGCTGCCATAAATCCTTCTGATAGAGGTAGTCCTCCATTTGCATCTTCCATAACTGATAGTTCTACCCATTAAACTTCTCAACCTTCTTACCCTCGTTTGCCATTACTCCCACTCAATCATGAGACCTTCCTATGGACAATAATTGAAACACAACCCACTCTGATACCACTTGTTAGGGTTAGAAATGACAGATATCTAACAATTAAATGCATATTTAATTAATAAACAAAGAAACTAAACACACATAGGATAAATTATAACACAAATAATTTAACGTGGTTCACCCAATCGGGGCTACATCCACCAAACTACAACCATCCAATGATTTTATTATCCAGTGCAAAAACCTATTACAATCTTGTGAATAATCGCATTTTTCATCATACTGTAACCCACATCTAAACCCCCTTTTAACAAGCTTAGAAGCTTCCGGATTTGGGTTTACAAAATTGGATTTTCTTTTTTTTTTCATTGATTTTCCTTTTCGGTGATGATGCGAAAAAGTAGGAGGAAAATTTTTCTAAGGGGTTGCTGCCCCCAAACCCCCATCCAGGGCCCAGCGTGGCCCCAGACCTCGGCAAGGATACATGTCGGGGTGTATAGTATAGCATGATCAATTGCCACATACCAACAGGAACATCATCCCCTCTTTCAAAATGTTGGCTTGTCCTACTCTACTCAGGGAGGAGAATATCCTTATCTATCTCATTTAATTTGACAAAAGTGTTTTCCCATTATGTTTTAGCCAATTGCAGTTGTTGGGTCTGGACTTGGATTTGTAGTAGTTGATGAGGCCTACTATTAGTTAGTTTTCTGTTATTTCAATACATGCTTTAGAAATCTCTAGACACTAATTTCTTATATATCCCTGAAACTTTACTATCTTTTATGATCATTATGTATTTACTTGGACTTGATTTAAAGTTTATGGAAATATGATTAAGATATGATAGTTATTACATTGTTAATATGTGGATATGAAATGCAATAAATATCTATGCTTATATTATGGTTGTTAGTATTGTGTAGATGTTGTTTGAACTAACTCTTTGTAGCCATAGAGTTGGAGTTAGTTGACTATAGCCTACAATAACTAGAAGGTGCAACCTGATGAGCTCAAAATATGCTCATAATTTGGATATCATGGTGTACTTTTAATACCTTTACTTTTGTTGTTCATGGTTATTTAACTCTCTTGAAACCTTTTATTGGGGGATATCTTGTAGCAATACACTTTCATGTTTCTACAGCCTATCATGTTGAATTGTCTATATTTATTACCATGTTTGACTTCCCAAATGACTGGTATAGCACATGTAGTTTTTGAATGATGAAATAGATTTAAATATGTGATTAATGAATGGATATTGTGTATGTGCCATGCGCCTTTTCTTTCGCATCTATTACCTTGTGTTTCGTAGGTTGTTGAAGAAAGTTTGATCGAGTCAAGTGCAGCCAATCTCGGCCTTGCAGTAAAGTCCATTTCTTGCATGACTTCGAGGAAGCTCTGGCGAAGACTCTTTGACTGAAACAGTTGGGAAGGATTTTAAATGACACTTAATCTGGAAAGAGTGGAGTGCTAGATTCTCTCTGGATTGGGTTGAACGGATAAACTCATTTATGAAGTATGTTCCTTGATTTTGGGATACACTTTACATCCATGTCTTTCTCTGTTAGGGTTAGTTAGTTAGTTGTTCTCCTGATTTAAAAATAAGTGTTCCTCCTGCGCGGGTAAACAAGTAGTGAGAAGGAGATAAATAGATTGAGAAGCAGATTATGTAAGAGTTAGAGTTATAATATGAATCAGAGTTTTTGTTAGTTTTTTGGAGTAGAACAATCAATGTAAACGATTTCACGATATGAATAAAAGTTGATGGAGTTTTGAGCACAATCTTCTGTGTAAATTAGTTGATGCTTGCTAAGGGGGGGCACTTAGTAAGCATTTGTAGGAGAGTAGTTTTTTATCCTTTGTTAATTCAAGTTAGATTTTATTTTAGAAATTTCAGCACAAGCTCAGTCTTATACTGTTCTTGCAGCATTGGGAATCCATCCCTGTGTTTGTTCTTGCAGCATAAGGTCAGTTTATAGTTTATCTCTCAGTTGTAGCTATTACGATTTCTGCTTTGGTTAGATTATGGTTGAGTTCAGAGAACTTTGCATTACCTTCCTAAAGCATAGGTAGAATTTCTTTCCAAGTATTTATTTTCAATAAATCATGACTGCAACCGGTTCTTAGTGCATATATAGTGCCACTTCATTTAAAACATATGTTCCCTAGTTTGACAAGTAAATGAACGACCACGAAGAGGTATTAGTCACCTGCTGGAATGTCCAATTCCTAGGATAGGTTTTGCCATTCATTGCTAAGAAAATTAAACTAGCTTATAGCCTATTTGAGGACGAAGGAGACTTAGATATTGACCCATTTGTTGAAGATTTGTGTGCTGACTTGCTATTCGGCCCATTTGACGAAGAACCTAAAGAAAATTCATTTGCTTCTATAATTGGTTAGGTGAACATGGCACGTAATCCACCTAATCAACCTCATGCTTTTGAATTCCTCATTATTGCTCAACAAAACAATGACAACCTTAAGAATATTCCTTCTTCATTACTTCCCAAGTTCTATGGCTTAGTTACAGAAGACCCAGAGACCTTCTTGTTTGAGTTTGACATCCTCTATCGCAATTATGACTACACTTTAGATGCTCATAAACTGAAATTGTTTCATGTTACCTTGAAGGAGGGAGCTCATAGATGGTTCATGAGTTTGGGACGGGGTGTTGTTGATAGTTGGGCAGCCATGCAAACAAAATTTCTTAAAAAATACAAGGAATACTGTAAGAGTGGTAGTAAAGGTGATGATATATTTCGAATTCAACAAAAGGAATATGAAAGTCTGGAGGATTATATATCAAGATTCCTGTTTTCTCTGAAAAAGAATTTAGACCATACTCTTAATGAAGAATCTCAAAAATTACTTTTTCTAATGGGAATCAATGATACCTGCATAGATGCCTTGGACCTGATGGGAGGCGGAGATATCACTCAAGCATCTTAGGATGATCTCATGAAGATATGTCTCAATTACTCCCAAGAAAATGTGAAGAAGGGTAGAAGTCATCAAGCTACAATGGAAAAGTCTTCTTCCAGTGGAGTTTCCTGGATGGAGATCACAAATTTGTTGTCTAATTTCAAGTAGGACATCATAAACATGGCTACACAGTTGGATACCATGCAAGCTCGCAAGAAACATGCGAAGGCTGAGGCAATCCTAGCTGAGTTATGTCCACATTGTAGATAGAAGAAACATGACTGCAGATGCAAGTTGGTGGCCAACATGGAGGCTAAATAGTTACCTACTAATTTTAAGATGATAGAAGGTGATAATGACCAAGTCTTCTTTGTTGTACAAAGGAGACCATGGGCTCCAAGACAAAGTATGCCTCAAGATCCTTTGAATTTTGGTAATCCTTACTCTAATTATAAGAACTAATGGCAACCTACATATGGCCCATCTCCACCTTGGAATGCTCCTCAACCATACTGGCCTAACTATTAGAGCCCTCAATGGTAACCCCCTCAAGGAGGTTGGTAGCACCCACAAGGACAATGGAATCCACCTCCAGGTAACTGGTAGTAGAACCCTCAATGTAGAGGTTCTCAACAATGACAGAACCAACCCCCTGTATTCCTGCAGTCTTAGTAGCCACAACCTCCAGCCCTTATGCCACCTCCTGCAGCACCTGCAGCAAATACTGGCCCTCCAAAACAAACGCCTATGCTTGCTCAACCATTTCCAAATCCCAATAATAAGCAGCAACAACAACAACAACCTATGTATTCTACAGAAGTCAACCAGTATCTAGCTTATGCCCTGAATATCAATGATATACATATCAGGTCTGGAGCCACTCTCCCTATTCCACAGCCACCTGTAATAATAGAGATTCCAGACTCTGCTGCTGAACAACCTATTGATCATGCAGAAGATATACTTGTATCAACTACTGCCTCTAAGGAACCTATCCTGCAACCTCAGGCTACACCACCTTTTCCTTAGAGATTGTAGATTACTACACCCAAGACCATTGAAGAGCCCACCTTTGATATTTTGAAGCAGCTAAAGAATATACAAGTCCAAATTCCTCTTTTTCAAGCTATTAAAGATATTTCAATTTATGGAAAAGCCATTAAAGAGGCTTGTTTAAAGAAGCAAGGAAGAAAGAAAAAGGATCCCCAAACTATCCATGTCCTAGGACAGTTAGTCGATATTATGTTGGGGAAGGTTGTCATTCCAAAATATATTGATCTTAGAAGTCCAGTGGTAAAAATAAATATCAATGGTCAAGTAGTAAGAAATGTTTTGGTTGACCTTGGTGCAGCCATTAATGTCATGACCAAGCACACTATGGAGTGTTTGAATATTCCAAACATTCGGTCTACACTGACTGTCTTGCAGCTTGCTGATAGTTCCACGGTTACACCTGATGGAGTGATAGAAGATGTCATTGTCACCCTTGAATCTTAGGAATACACTGTTGATTTCACCATATTGTCCACTAAGGCAACCTTAGGAGGATATCCTATTATCCTAGGCAGACCTTGGTTAGCTACAATTGATGCCCTTATAGGATGTCGTTCAAGAGACATGACAATTTCTGATGGTCAGTCAAGAAAGAAATTGGCTTTATACCCACCTGCACAACCTCTGCCAGATTTGTCTCAACCAGTTTGGTCAGATCTAGGAGAATAATCTGAAGAAGTCAATTCATTAGCTTAGTTAATGATGCTACAAACTGATCCATTTTCCTAGTTTCAGAGTGAAGATAACCTGCTTCTACACATTCTACAGTTTAGTTCTGGTTTGAATAGCCCATCTATTTTGGACAGCCATTCTTAGCAATGTTTCCTACAACAACTAGATCTTGAGAGCCATCATGATTTGTTATTATGTGATATATAGGCACCCCCTTTATCAGCAACCTCAATAAATGATCTCACCAAACAGATAGAAGTATTTCCAAGCCACTATCTACATATTAATAATAAGTTGCCTATGTCTCAACAAACTGCCTTAGCCATAATGCTGCAAGCCCACAAAAGAGCTTTTGCATGGGACTATGGGGATATGAGGGGTTTAGACCCAAAAATCTATACACATTGCATATACATTAACAGTGACTTCAAACCTATCAGGCAGCCTCAAAGAAGAATTAATCCAACTTTGAGAGAAATTGTTAAAGAAGAATTGTAGAAAATTTTAACAGCTGGCCTTATCTACCCAATCTCCGATAATCAGTGGGTTTCTCTATTGGTCATTGTTCCTAAGAAAGGAGGAAAATGGAGGGTATGTGTAGATTATAGAGAGCTCAACTTGGCAACAAAGAAAGATTACTTTCTTCTTCCATTTATTGATCAAGTTCTAGATAATTTAGCAGGGAAAAGGTACTTCTCATTCTTAGATGGCTTCAGTGGGTACAATCAAATCAAGATTGCTCCTGAGGATAAAAAGAGACTACTTTTACATGCCTTTGGGGAACATTTGCCTATTTAGTTTTTCATTTTGGTCTCTATAATGCTCCTGCAACTTTCCAAAGGGCAGTCATAAGTATCTTCTCAGACATCTCATATGATTGTATGAAAATATACATGGATGACTTTACTATGTATGGTACGACATTTGAGGAAGTTTAAGCTAATGTGGAGAAAGTACTACAAAGATGTGAAGATCACAACCTATCGTTGAATAGTCAAAAGTGCTTCATGATGATGCAAGAGGGAATAGTACTTGGTCACTATATTTCTGTTGTAGGAATTCAGATTGGTCCTACTAAGATTGAAGTCATTTCTAAACTACCCTCTCCTACCAAGCAAAAAGAGGTACAGAGCTTTCTAGGCTATGCCAGATACTACAAAAGATTCATCAAGGACTTCAGCCAAATAGCAGGCCCTTTATACAGTCTGCTGAAGAAATATGCAAATTTTTCTTCGATAGAGGAATGTGAAAAAGCATTCCTTGATTTAAAAGTTGCCCTTACACAGGCACCTATTCTGAAAGGACCTGATTGGTCACTTCCATTTCATATTCATATAGATGCATCAGATTATGTCATTGGCGCAGTGTTAGGGCAGAAGGATGGTTCAATAGAACATGCACTCTATTACATTAGCAAAAATTTGCAAGGGGCTAAATTGAACTACACTATTACAAAAAAAGAAATGTTGGCAATCATTTACGCCCTCAATAAATTCAGGCATTATATCACCGATTATTAGATATTTGTTCATACTGATCATGTCGCAATCTAGTATCTCATGAACAAAGCTGCAATATCCGAGAGACTGGCAAGATGGTTATTGTTGATGCAAGGATTTGATATTACAATTGTGGACAAGCCAGGTAAAGCCAATGTGGTTGCTGATTTCCTCTCTAGACTTCAAAGGCAAGATGACTCTGCAGTTATTGAAGACTCCTTTCCTGATGAACACCTATTTACAATCAAAGTTATTCACCCATGGTATGCTGATACAGAAAATTATCTGGCTACAGGAAGAACTCCTCCTCAATTCTCCCCTAAGGAAAATAGATTATTGGTAGAGAAAAGCTTTAACTTTTATTAGATTGCAGATTGCATGTTTTATACAGGGCCAGATCAAGTTATGAGGAGATGTGTACCAGAGGAGGACACTCATGATATACTGCATGCTAGCTATGATGAGCCATGTGGAGGACATTCTGTTGCCAAAAGGACAGCGATAAAAATTTTAAATACTGGTTACTATTGGCCAACTTTGCATAGAGATGCAGCCAAATATACCAGGAGGTGTGATAGATGCCAAAAGATGGGAAGACCAACTCGATCTGATGAGATGCCTCTATTTCCACAAGTTGTAGTTGCACCCTTTGACAAATGGGGACTAGATTTTGTAGGACCAATTGATCCACCTTCCAATGGTAAGTCCTACATCCTTGTATGCATAGATTATGTCACAAAATGGGTAGAGGCTAAACCTATGAAACATGCTAGGGACAATAAAGTGGCCGAATTCCTCTATGAGGAAATATTTACTAGGTTTGGTGTTCCTAGGGAAATAGTGATAGATCAAGGAGCACAATTTACTTCTACACTAATCACAACTTTAGTCAATGAATATAATATATGACACAGGAAATCAACTCCTTATCACCCCAGGCCAATGGCCAAGTTGAAGTCACAAATAGGGACATAGAGGCCATTTTGACTAAAACTATAGATTTACATAGGAAGAATTGGGCTACAAGGTTACCAGAAGCTATATGGGCCTACCGTACCACCTGGAAGATTGCTACAGGGTATACACCTTTTGAAATGGTGTATGGAAAAACAGTTGTGATGTCAATAGAGTTTGAACATAAGACCCTAAGAACAACACTAGAGATGGACATGGATTTAACAAATGAACAAAAGGATAGAATCATGCAGCTCAATGCTCTGGATGAGCTCCGAAAGAATTCCCTACAGCACACTGAGATGATACAAAATCAGCGAATAAGGTGGCATGATAAATACATTAAGGAGAAGAAATTCAAAGTAGGAGATTGGGCCCTGCTTTATGACTCACGATATAAGGACAGTCTAGGAAAATTGCAAACCAGATGGTTGGGCTCGTATGAAATTGAGAATGTATTTGCTAATGGTTCAGTGCAACTTGATACAATTGATCCTGTTAGATTAAAGTTGTTAGTTAATGGACACCACCTCCAATTATACCATAAACTAGCCTCAAAAGAAGAATTCATGCAGCAGTTCATTCAGGATACTACCACATTCTCCTGCAGCCGAAGGCTTTAGCCTTTCTCCTGCAGCTTCTCCGTGATTTTCTAATGCATGCTCATAATAAATGTTTCCTTTTAAGGGAACCCCTTTTTCTTCATTTCCACTTGTCGCCACATCTCACTTCTTTATCTTCCGTACCATCCATCCATTCCATCCATTTATCTTGTTTGTCCATGTACCATCCACCTCATTCATCCGCACCATCCCTAATTATGATCTCATTCCCAACTATCATCTCATGCCGAGGCCGTCAACTTTCTCAGCACGTACAAGCATTTAATGAAAGGTATGCAACATCTTTTGATTCTCGCATTTTTGATTTATTTCATTTTATTCATTTACTGCACTATCTGTATCAGTCATTATTACCCAATTTTTTCCTATTCCCTAGTACATGTGTGGACACATGTCATACTCTAAGTAGGGGGCGGGATAATCCATCTTTTAGAACTTGTCCTTTCGCCACTGTCACAACTACTAAGATAATCTTTCTTTATTATTTTTATGGTACTTTCCAAATATGATCGCATGTCTTTTTCATTGCATGTTTTTCATTGTAAATCAATTAAAACTGTTGTTTAAAAAGTTCATTTTTTGAAAAGACGAGAAAAGTGACGGCAGGACAGAAAAGAACTAGAGCAGAATAGGGAAATTCTTTGATTTTCAGAAAATAGTTGAGTTCAGCTAAGGAAAAATTGTGAACATGGGTGGTCAGCTGGTAAGATATGAGCCTGTAGCTCATGAGTTATTAATGTAAAATCCTCAAATATCCCAAGCATTCAGCCTCTATGAATGGTTGAATTATTTTTTGAGTTTAAATGCTTTCAATGAGGAGGCTGCAGGCAAATTTTTGAGAACCCTTTCTGAAGGGGAGGCTACTTTATGGGGTCTAACAATTGTTGTAACTGAAGAAAGAATTGCAGAAGTAACCGGGCTTCCAACCGTTGGAGAAAATTTTTCTTCGGATGCTGTCTCTGCAAGGGCCGAATTTACAATACCCACTGACGGACCTTTGGAGGTCTCCAAGCAGGGATGCAAGTGAGTGTGATTGCCTCCTCCAT
>VDFB02269781.1:0-11542 GCA_007258455.2 Sequoia sempervirens | reverse complement strand
AGCGTATTGAAGGTGAGGTGGGTAAGTTTATGAGTAGTGTTAATTTCTTATTAATATACACTTTCTACTTTTTGAATTTGACGCATTTCTGTTGGTTGACGAGTTTCAGAGATGCGCTCAAGTTTGGAGAGTAAACTTCACCAGTTTTATGATGATCAATGGTAAGCTCTTTTTTCCTTTAATCTATTTCTATGAAAAGAAATACGGGAGAGTAAATTAGATTTAAATGGAAATGTTACAGCTTAAATTTAGATATAATTTTAAGTTATTTAAAAATTTGTAAATGAATTATAAAGATTTTATATATATTTAAATTTGAATAAGTTTATATGTTCTTTTAAATTAAAGAAAATATTTTTATTTTATTATATTTATATGAATATCAATTTTTAATATTAATTTAAACTAATATTTTTTTATTATTTTAATTTTTACTAAAAATTGTTTTATTTTAGATATTATATATTTTTATTCTTTATTAGACATCTATTTTATTTTTCAATAGTAGAATAAATCATAGAAATCATACACAAATTTTTAAAACTCGAAGAAAACAAATTCTTTACATTTTTTTATACAATTATCATTTAGATGTATGTATACATAAATGAGCTGAAAACTATATTATTTTCACATTACTTCAATTTTTAAGTGAAGTGCTATTTTTTAATTAAAGAGCTATTGCAGTTTTTGTTAACACAATCCAGCCAATAGAATCTATTAAATGCCTCTGGGGATAATTATTTTAGTTAACTTTAGTATCCATTTTTCTAATATTTGAACTATTTTCTATAAATTTATATGAACTACTAATAATGTCTAGTGATGCTATCACATGGCTAATAGACACAAATATATATAGCCCTACATATTTTTCACAATGTCATTATGTGTAATACTTGGTAGAATTTGTCTTTTAAAGAGGGTAAACACTTTTGTCTTGGAGCTATGAACCGATTAGGTCACAAATGGGGGACCTCATCCCAATATAAATATTCAATAATAACACCCCAGTAGGGTTTGAACCTTGATGGCAAAAACAATAACACCACAACTTAACCATCACAGTAGGCCACTATTGATTGTTTTTGCTATACACTTGCTAGAATGGATAGTTTAATTTTTTTTCTAATATATACATTGCTAGGTGCAATTTTTTTGAATGCATTTAAAATTTCAATGCTTGTTTATTATCACAATCTACTAGTCTACAATAAGAACACATTATGTATAATATAAACACTGGATATAGATCAATTGACCAAGACATGTAGATAACAAGCACATCATGCATTATAAGAATATGAAACCACATTAATGTAATGATTGCATTTTATAAGAGATCATATTATAATTAGTTGTGTGAACATAAAATTATATAAATAAAACTTTTTATATAGTCACAATTACACATGCATAATTTTTGAGGGGAAATTTTGATGTAAATATGAAGAACATTATATTGCTTTAATAGCATCATCTTTATTTATTTAAACCAATCACAAAAAAAAATAAAAAATGTATTAAATGTTTTCTTCAAGAGATAACTTAGAGACAAGAACATAAACCAATGCTCCTCATTTTTTCTTCTTGTTAACATAATTTGTATTTTCTATCCTACATGTCATTTGAGAAATAATGATATCAATATTATTGAATTGAGAGATTTATCCGTCATCTTTGTAGGGATTTACATATGATTACTTGTTTCCATCATGTTGTGTTTAAGTACACAATGAATACCTTTAAATGTAATGAAATAATAATATTTTGCATGAAATGTGTATTATAGTGGCAAGTGAAAGATATGATAAAGTTTGAATCTCAATTTAAAAGTTTATCCTTAAAGAGTCATTCTTGCACACCTTAGGATTGACCTCAATCAATCTTGAGTCACTCAAAAGTGGTTTGTGGAAATAGCATTTTGATTTTGAGATGAGGAATGAATATCTCAGAATTAGTGTGAATTTAGGTAAAATAGAAATGGCTAGGAATGCACAAGTATGGGATTGCAAGATAACTCCAACAAGAATGCCACTTGTCGATATAATATTACACTAATACATCCACATCAAGTTATGCACAAGATTAAATGAGAATTAACATGAGTATGCAAATTTTACCATTACACCAATAAAAGCTTACATGCAAGCCATGACCAAAAACTTTCATAAAATTTATTCCATCTTTGAATACCATTACTCATGTAATATTTTGAATATAAAAGTAAGTTGTGGTCTTCTAGTTTCATGTAACTGAAAGGAGTTCAACTTGAGTTTTAGCTACTACTCTATAAATTCTTGATATTAAAAATCATCACATACTTGAGAATGGACACAAATGTTTTGATTATGATAAGAATAGAAGGGCTAGTACAGGTAGAAGACAAGGTGGCTCACAGAAAATGAGACCACTAAAAAGGAGTGAGACTCACCAACAGTGAGCTTGAAAACAAACAAGCCATGCTTTTGATCGGAGCATGAAATCAGAAAGCAAACACCAGCAACAAGAAACAGAGGCAGCTAAAATAAAGGAACCCAACACAAAAAACCACCCTACAAAAGCAGGTAAAAACCAGTGAAAGCCAACAACTTAAACACTGAATAGAGGGATGCAACCTCTAACCAACAACTCTAGAAATTCTGAACATAACTCAAAATAAACCAAAGGTGAGCTAGAGGAAGAAGTGGGAAAGAAGCCCAATAAAAACAACAGCTAGGGAAGTATCCTTGTAGGTGGGGAGACCACCGCAGATAGCCAAATGTCCAACTAGACAGTCCCCAAACCACCAACATGCAATGGCAATGAATAGGGTTCTCACCGCAAAGTGTAGATCATTATCTACCAAACCCATACAGGAAGGAGAGGAAAAGGAGGTCAGCGTCACAGTAGACCATTCCTCCAAGAAACCCCAAACAACCCCAAACACGCACAAGAAGCAAAACCTATTTGAGACAAGGACAAACTCAGCTACAAGCTACTCAAACATAGGAGAAACCACACCAAAAGGGAAAAAAAGAAGCCCAAAACATAGCCCCCCCACACCCAGAGGCCTGAAGCACCAACGCAACCCATCATCTTCCTCTGAATCAATGCTCCCATCACCCTCATCCTCTAGAATTTTCAAAAAAACTCCACCCACTAACACTCTCGCTCACTCCCATTTTTCCCAAAACCATAGATACCCTTTGTTGATGCATAGAATTAGAAAGAGGTATTTGAATGGACACAAATGTTGCATAGAATTAGAAAGAGGTATTTGAAAAATCTAAAATAGAGGCATTGATTGTAGGGAGGAATTGAGTCAAAAAAATGGAGGGTACATCTAGATGAAACAATAGAAAATGAGTTGTAAGGGTAGGAAAAGATGAAAATGTCAACAAAAAAAGGCTAGGTAAAACCAAAATTTTTGTCCCTCTCCTCTCCCCACTAGTTAATGGTAGAAAAAACATTAAAACACAACCTGATCCACTTGTTTGAGACATAACTTTCAAGATTATATAGGATGGATGAATAGTACTTGGCCTCATAGAAATTGGTTTGAGAATTCAATGATTTAAATAATAAAGATGGTAGATTTTGTTATGTAAATTTACTCTTTCATCTAGTGGTTAAAAATAATATTAAAGAAAAAAACGTTGAACCACATATTTGAATGTCATGTATTTTTGGTTTTAATGAAATACAATTTATGTACCATCAATCTTTTATGGTTTATATAAAGATTTTAAAAAATCATTTATGTACTAACAAATCTTTATTATATAACGGTGTATTTTTTGTCATTGTAATATTAACTTTGTTGCTAATACTCCTTAGTTGATTCATCTAAAAATATAGTCTTTATTTTGTAAAGTTTATCTTTGTGAGGGCTATGTTGAGCACAAATACCGTTTTTCTTGGGACATGAGAAACTTGCTCTCTATTATTATTAGATTATGAAATAGAAAGTATGACAATATTAAATTTATTTGAATTCTACTCTCATAGACCAAGGATAGTAGAGCAAGTTCATAGATTTGAAGATATAGATGCTTGATCATTTTCCCCTTGTTTATGATTTGTTCCCCAATGGAAAACTTGTTATTTCCTTATGACACCTACAATAATTCATAAATTGATTTTTAAATATTCTTTTATTTATTTTTATTGGTTAAGTGGTTTGAACATTTAGTACTAATTTTTTATTCAAAAAATCTTCCAAGACAAAAGTGCAGTGTGAAAAAGGCAATTGCCCCATATACAAGGACATTATCTCTTAATAGAAAATAGGCAAAAGGAATTAATACTATACAAATAATGATAGGAACTACACCCCTCATAGAGAATAAAATATTCAATGTAGTACTATAAAAATAATGGTAGGAACTATACCCTTAATGACTAATTTATGCCCCATTTTATACCAAAAGAAAGAAAAGAGAAGAAAACTATCATTAAAGAATATCAAAATGGACATTGTAATGCCACTTTTATCCATAAATTTGTTTTGGTATTACTGTGGTGATCACTTTGGACTGGACAACCCAAAAGTTATCATGGATCTATTGAGCTATGTACATATGTGCTCCTTATCTAGGTTATTGGGATTTGAGGATCCTAACATGCAATCTACATCCATATCTCTTAGCTTCCAATTCCCAAGATTTGATTTTTCATGGGAATTAGTTAGTTTTCCAATTTTATTTAGATTTTAGGATTGATTACCAACAAAAATTTCCATGGGTTTTTATTTGTGTTTATGGGAACTTGTAATAGGACAATTATCAATTTCTCTAGTGTTGTCCTTTTGCTAAATGCCCTTGCAGTTGCATTCTTTATTTTTAACCTAAACACAAATTTTATAGATGTTTTATGTGATTGTAATCCACTAACACAAGTAGCTTTTGACATTACTCACCCAAATGCCTATTGATTATTTTTTCATCTAACTTGTATCCATTTTTTTATCAAATAAATATCTAATTAAGATCTATAAGTGACAATTGCAATGCAAAAATGCTTGTAAGATATTGAATCATTTTATGGATTCTTTGCTTCTATGGTGTGCAAGAACTAAAGTGTGCCATGCTTGGTTGGCACTAATTTGATTGTTTTAGTGAATAGAAAATCCTTTTTTTAGTTTCTCTTTAAGATTCATTTTTCATAGTAGTTTTTAACTACCCATGAATTAGGGATAGTAAGCTAATTATTATCATAAAATAAAATGAAAAATCTTTTTATGATGATATCTTTCTTTTCACATAACAAATTAAATTTTATTTTAGTTTACATATGATCTTTTCTAATATAGGATCCCAAAGAAAGCTTGCAAATGAGTCTAGGCCAACTAATGCATCAACATTGATGAAAACATAATTGAGAGCAGTCTTTTTTCAAAATGTTCTAGTTGCAAATGCCACTGTAGATATGTATTGAAAATATTGAAGAATATAATAGAACAAGTTTAGGTCTAATGGTGGGGACTAGGGATTTTCACACCATTGACCCATATTCAAATCCCATGAGATAAGGGTTCCCCTGTAATGACCATAGGGCATGTTGAGATATGGGTCACACTTATGGTAATGCATGGACCACACTATGTTTCACCATGGGGGCATATTGAGGTAAGGTCTAGTGTAAACATATTAAGCAACCATGCCCATCTCCATTTATTCTATAAGTTGCCCCCCACTAATTCAAGGTTGTATAAACTTTCTTGAGAATTTACTCCAAATTTTTAGATCCTTGGGAATAGATTAAAAAATTGAGTTGTTGAAAATATATAAATAATTCTTGTAGGAAACCAACTTTAAATATTGTTCTAAGCATGGGGCATTTTGGGCACAACTAGAATTTATAGGGGCTCACCTTGTTTATGAAAACCATCCCTACAAGATTATTGCCTCCAAGTGGTGTGGTCTAAGTCATTGGGCCACTAATTCACTTTGATATCAAAAATTTGTCAAATAATAAATAAGGAAATTCAATTATTTGATAGTATGCCTCAAATAGATGTGGTCTCATGAACAACAAAAAATGTAATATATGTGAAAATGGGGTTGTTGAATAGGCATTGAAAACTTTTGAGCAACTCCAATGGGTAGGTGTAAATCTAGAATGCGATGATATAATTTCTTTACCCATAATAATCGAATTTGATTATGGTAGTTTAGTGATATAGGATCCCAAAGAAATCTTGAAAATGAGTCTAAGTCCAACTAATATAAGAGATGAAATCCACATTCATTAAATCATAACTAAGAGGGGGTTTTGTCAAATGTTTTAGTTATAAATTCCTTAATAGATATTTATTTAAAATGTAAAAATTGTTGCCCATCAGGTTTGGGTCCAATGGTGGGGAGAGTCTAAATTTCACAGCATAAACCCAAGTTTAAATCCCACTAAGCAGTGGCTCCCTTGTAGTGGCCATACAAAACCTAAATATAAGGGTCGGATTTATGGCAAGGCATAGACAAGTGTCCACTCCTATGTATTGCCATGGGGGTACCTTGAGGTACTTAGGTTGAAAGTGTAACCATATTAAGGAACTAGACCTAACTCCATGTCCTCTATAAGTGCCTTCCCACTAGCTTGGGTTGGTGTAAAATTTCTCAAGGATTTATGTAAATGTTTTAGGTCCTTGGGCATAAATTGAACATTTAAACCATTGAAAGTTATAAACAATTTTAATGATATGCCAATCATGGGGTGGCTCAAGCACAAATAGATTCTTTTAGGGCTTGTTCTATCTCCAAGAATCATCCTTGTGAGACTATTTCCTCCAAGTGGTGTGGTCTAGGTCATTAGGCCACTAATTCATGTTGATATCAAAAAAGTGTTGAAGAATACACAGTAAATTAAATTCTTTACCAATATGCCCCAAAGAGATTTGGTCTCATGGACTATAATGATTGCATTATACGTAAAAAATGGGTTTGTTGAATAGACATTGGAAACATTTGAGGAAATGCAAGGGGTGAGTGTAAATCCAAATTTGATTATCTTTGCTAGTATTCTTCTAGCCTATTCCAAAATGAGAGCTTTAGAATACCTAGGGTATGTTGGGTTTTGAAATCGTTGCTCACTCTTTTAGAGGAATCAATCCTCTTCAAGGCTAGGGAAATGCCATTCACAAAGATGAATGAATCAAAATCAACAAAGAATGAATGATGATATGTTGTTGTTAGGAGTGGATAATTTCTCCTTCACTTTGGGCTTGGTTGGACCCATGAGGGTGCTCCTAGAGTTATCCTTAATAGGATTGATCACAACTATAGATAGATGAATAAACAAACTCGCAATAGTATCTGCTATATGCCTAGCCCCAAAAATATCAAAGACCAAAGATTGACCTACTGCACATATAACCTCTATTAAGCTAATGAAAACATGCAAGACGTATGATTCTTTAAGGGTAAAAGCTCTTGAAGTTCATTGGAGATGTTCCCCTAGGAATAATACTAAATTATGAAATGCACATAGACTATTATTAAGCTTACACTACTTTAGTGAATTATGTTTTTCATTTCACGTAAATGGTGATCATTATTTCTATGACCAATGCCTTGTAGTGGGTTACATAGTCATAGTTGCTAAAAGAAACAACACATAGAAATAAAAAATAGATATGATAAATTGATAGTTGAACATGTTTAATTGTCCCTCTCCAAACTCGAAAAATCTATATGTAATATTGAACAAACCATTATAATGATTTAGGATGTTGTGAAATTTATCTAATCACTATTAGATTTATATACCAACAAATGTGACAAGAGAAAACCCTAAGCTAAGAAGAACCTATCACACTTCATTGCTTAGAAGTTTCCCTAAAGATATATAAATAGCTAAGGAGGAATTCTATTAGAAATATTTGTTATGTACATTAGCTACCTCATTGTGATTTACAAAATGAATTGCTCAAATGGCAACTAGACTTGCAGCACTAGGAACTCTATAAGCTCTTTGGTACTTACAATCATGTGAAAATGAGTAATGATTGATTGCTTGGATGATAAGTGAATTGATATTTTTAACCCTGTGTTTTGTCACTTAAATCTCATGGGAATTTGACTAAGAACTAGATGTCATAATTTTGTGTGTAAAACAATTTGAAATCCCCTAAAATCTAGTGAAATGGAAGCTTGGAGCTTGTGTGGATACCAATTACATAAATAACTCAATGATCACATTAATGGAGGAATGGTGTTCTTCATCATACACTATTGATTTTGAATTTAGATTTGTGTCCTTGGGATAAATAAGGTTTTCTGTGTGGAAAAGACTAATCTTGTAATTGCAACAGTCAAATATGACATTAGTGGCATTTTTGGGAGGATCTAATGAGTTCAAAGTTGGATGTGGAATAAATACAAAAGTTTGAGGAAGAACTAGAGGTGAAAAGGGGATGTGAGATGTCCATATAGAATACTAACATCTAAAGGAAGTTTGGATGCACTTTGAAATTTTGGATGTCAAAGTGGAGAACAAGAGAGTGAAATATATTTTAATTGATTTAGAAATCCCTCTTATTATGAGACTAAAATATTTGCTAAACCCAAGACTTCATAGAATCACATTTGACCTTTTTATTATTAAAAATTGGCATCATGTAGAACATTGCTATGTAGATCCACCTTGTACATTACTCTAAAACACTATTTGCATGAGTAAACTACTCCTTAATGTTGTGTAAACGAAAACGTAAAACCCAAAAAACTAATAATATTACAGCACAAATTAGTTGCAAAGAAATATAGAAGGAAATTAAATGGAATAAGAGAATAGTTAACAAGACACATATCTACATGGTAAAACCTTGACAATGTGCCAAGGAAACATCCATGAGGCAAAGTATCAGTATTCTTATTACTCAGAGAAACTGATTACAACTTTCACACAACTACTACTCTTCAATTACAATTCATTACAATATGAATTAGCCTTCAAGACATTAAGATATAAATAAATCTTCGACCTGTATTGCACATAGAAAAATCTAGCTTTGTTTTATTTGTTTTTAAATATTTATCTTTTCCAAAAGATTCCAAAGATAAGACTTTGTTTTAATTCCTTTACCTTTCCTAAAGATAAACTATAATTTATTTCTAATTTTGTTGTCATAATCTAACAATATCCAATTTGACAACAATTTACTTGATACTTGCGGGTGATCCCACAATACTGGTTTACAATTTTTGGCAAAACTAGACATTGAACTTAATTTTTTTAACTAAATCTTCACTTTCGGACACCTATAGCGGCTAAATCGTGAGGAATTCGAGGATGATACAAAATAGTGATTTGTGACATTTTCTCTATAGATTTTAAATATATTTTTGTTCAAATTTTTTGGAATCAGATTGCACTTCTTTTTCTATCTCCTTTGAAATCTAGTTTTTATTAGTAAACACTATTTTTAAGGAGTGACGCTCACTGTATACAACATAAATTTTTTTCCATGAAGGATACAATTCTAATTTTTTCAAATTTAGATTTGTAACTACGAGATCTAACAAGTTCATTTGGTTTCATGTAGTGTTTCATTGAATATTTTTTCCTTAATCAAGTTTTGAAATGAAACCAATTACAATTCAGACATAAGCGAACCATATACAACATAACTTTTTTTGTATGTATCGAAATTCAATTTTTTTTGTTTTACTAGATCAAATACATCAATACCTAGCTTTAAAATATTTTTTTGAATTTTATTTTGATAATCTGCTATTTTTCCACATGTGCAAAACAAAGTTTAATTTTTGGTGTAAAACCTATGTTTAATCAAATTTTAAAAAACACATAATAAAACCAAAACATATTAAAATTATATTCTATGGATAGCTCGTTTTGAGGACTACCATCATCCAGTTGGTTATGTCCATTTTCATCCTCAACCCCAAGCTTCGAAGGGAAAAATTGTGCAGGAATTTGGTGCTGAGGGGGAGAAGGGGGAAAAGGGGGGTTCGTTAATTCGAACCCCGCTTGACAGAGTGAAAGGGTTGGTTAAGCGGGTTTTGCTTTCGAAGTGGGGGTTGAGCGAACCCCCCTTTTTTCAAAAATTCCCTTTGTTTCCTTTTTGAAAATTTTGCAAAATGTGTTTCATCTCATTGAATAGGGTTTGCTCGAAGGGGGTTCAAGCAAACCCTTCTTGGGTTTGCTTGAATCCCCCCTTCATGTGAATCAATGGAATTGTAAACTAGTTTTGTAGGATCACCCTAGTGCCCATGCCCATTCATCACCTTTTCTACAAGCCAAGAGAAGTCAAACTCCACTTCAGCTTGTCTAATTGTACTAGTTTTGTAAACATGTCTTCACAATTTTCTAGTGTATGAAATTTATCAAGAGCTACTCCACCTCTATCAATAACCTATCTTACAAAATGATATTTAATTACAACATGCTTAGTCCTACTATGATAATCTAGATTTTTAGTTAGATGTATAACACTTTGACTATCACAAAATACAATCACCTTGTCTTGTACTTTTCCAAACTCACCGAAAAGACCCTTCAACCAAATTGCCTCTTTGCAAGCATGTGAAACAGCTATATACTCTGCCTTAGTAGTGGATAAAGCAACTATTTCTTGAAGATTTGACATCCAACAAATAGGTCCTCTTGCAATTTGAGTAAAGACATAACCTGATGTAGATCTCCTTCTGTCCAAATCATCTACTAAATATGAATCAACATAACCACAAATTAAACCACTACAACCATCAAAGGTGATACAATAATCACTTGTGCCTCTAAGATACTGAAGCACCCATTTCACTACTGCCCAATGCCTTTTACTTAGATTTTCCATGTATCTACTGAAAAAACCAATTGCATGTGAAATATATGGTCTTGTACATACCATCACATGCATTTAACTTCCTATTGTATTAGCATATGGTACACGAGACATATAATCCTTTCCTTCTTTATTACTAGGACATAAACTTGAAGAAAGCTTAAAATGGGAAGCTAAAGAGATATTTACTGATTTCACATTCTTCATACTGAATTTTATGAGGATCTTCTCCACATACCTTTGCTGCGATAACAAAATCTTACCATGTTCCCTCTCTCTATGTATTTCCATGCCCAAAATTTGTTTTGCTACTCCTAGATCCTTAATATCAAAATTCATAGCCATCTAAGCCTTTAACTCATTGATCTCAACCATGCTTTTGATTGCTACAAGCATATCATCAACATATAGCACTGGAAGATAATGAATAAACCATTTTTCAAACTTTTAAAGTAAACACAATGGTCATACCCACTCCTTGTAAAATTTTGGCTCTCCATGAATGAATCAAACTTATTGTACAATTTCCTAGGAGATTGCTTCAGGCCATACAATGATTTTTTTTTGAGTTTATAAACAAATTTCCTGTTGCAATCATGAACAAACCCTTCTGGTTTTTCCATATATATCTCATCACCCAAATCTCCATATAGAAACGTTGTTTTAACATCTAACTCCTGTAGATTTTTAACTTCTACTATGTCTGATTTTATGAGAGGAGATTCATCAAATACATCTCTACTAATGATGATTTTGTGA
>VDFB02269780.1:0-32633 GCA_007258455.2 Sequoia sempervirens | reverse complement strand
TCCTCAATCTTTTGATTCATCAAAGGATGTGAAATCCCCATAGATGAAGTAGAGAGCACAGAGGAAGAGGAGAAAACCATGACAGGAACCACCGAGGTATTCAACATGTCCATAGGTTTAGAAAAGAGTAGGATGTCTAGAAGGGACATCAGTAGGGGAGGCTCAACCGAAGGAGCAATTAATACCTACACCTCTTCGGGTGAGGATTGTTCACGCTCGCGGGGGGAGTCAGAAGCAAGACTAAGGTGGAGGGAACTAAAGCAGGAAGAATGGAAGAGGAGGACACAACAAAAGATGTTGAAGAAAGAGCTATTGGATCCTCTTCCTTCTTTTGCAAGGCGGCCTACTTAGTAGCCAGAGCCTTCCTCCAACGCTTGCACTCATGCGCAAGGCAATTTCTACGACTTCAGGAGCTAGAGGCCATGATGTGAGAAGGGACGAAAGAATTGCTCAACCATTGGAACTTATCCATCACAGTCATTTTCGACAGAGGGACTCCTAGACGAGAACAAGAGGAAGAGATGGAGAGGATAATGGAACACTAGCACGGGGAGAAGGCTCAAGTGCCTTGGCGACAGGCCTCTTCCCATTCACTGCCTTAGAGGTAGGAGTGGTAGGTGGCCATGAATGCTGAGACATAGAGGATGATCCAAAGGGACCCTTCCCCTTACCATATAAAATGGGTCTAGGCATCGTGGGTAAGATAGAAGGTTCAAACGTCAGACGCTTTGGTTTACACCAAGCGGGCACCATCAGACTCCCCAGTAGATACATAGGAGCAAAATTCAATGGCCTCGCAACAGGGCGAGAGGAAGCAATAGGTGGGATAGTGAAAGAAGAAGAGGATCCCTAAGCAAACTTGTCTTGTTCCCTTTTTTGAGTGGCCAAGACAGTCTCATGTTTTTCCTTCAGGAAAGCTCAATGCGAAATGGCATAGGGAGAAGGAGGGTATCTCACCTTAAGTGTTATGCCCCCACTCTTGTACTTCACATAAGTTCGATATAACAGGTCCATCCTAGGAGGGAGCAGACCAACAAGGGCAAGCTAAAAGTGATCCAGTGAGTAGCCCCCATGCACAACCATCAATTTATAATTGGTGTCATGGACTACATGCACTGAACTCTCATGGGAAAACTTCAAGCAGTTATGGACTACTGAGGGAACTGTATTCATTGATACCAACTAGGGAATGCCTAGTTTCACTCTGAACAGTTCAAACCCTAGGATAATGTTAAAGAGTGCATTTATAGTCCTAGGCCCAACCAAGACTGATAGGGTGATATAACTAATGGGAGGGATGGAAAGCCCACCATGTGTATGTATGGTGCTTATAGACTCATCATATCCATCCTTATGTAAAATGTTAATCAACATGATCTCCTCTATGGTAACATTCACCCAACATGTAGGGTCAACGATAACACCAGTTATGGTATTCCCATTGATACGTGCGGGGATGCAAAAAGGGGATGGTTTTCTATTGGAGTTCATTAACAAATCTTGTGAGGTAAATGTTATATGGGAGATCTGCTTGTAGGTTGTGCAGATGGGATGGGTAAATCTAAGAATGAAGCCATCTTTATGTACACTAGTCAAAACTTTCAGAGGAGCCCCTAAGGGTTTCACAATTAGACAGTGACCCACTCAAGGTTTCATTTTGAAATGCTAAGGAAACCTCCCAGCTACACCACTAGGGTTTGTAGGTTGGGTTGGAAGGCTAGGTGCCTCGCAACAATCACACCCACAACACTCCTAAGATATGATGGAAGGGTCTTTCAACACTACCAAATGGAACCAGCATGTTCACGTTGAGTTCACCAAAATGTAGAAGAGGGGGACAAACCACTCAGTGGCTCTAGGTCACAGAGAGCCGAGAGTTGAAAGCTACCCTAATCTACCTCAAGTTGGACAACTGTTTTGATGTTAAGGATAGAGAATGAAGAGCACTCTTAGTGCTTCTGTCATTCTACTAACCAGAGAGTTAGGTTTGGACTGAGCGAGTAGGTTTCAGGAACCCAGACTGTACCTCATAATATCTCTTTGCTAGAGGACAACAGCGTAGAATAGGGATGACAATGCGACACACTGGCATCTCACAAATGTGCTACCATTCGTATGAATAGACAATGGAAAAGGATAGTCAAAAGTGTTGGAAACCTACTAACAACTTAGTTACTGAAGTTTTAAGTGATGATAAAGGTAGGAAATAACAAAATAACTAAAATATTAAGAAAAGATGCTATAAGAAATGACAAGCAGAAGAAAGGTAAGGATTCAACTCACGAAAGGTCCAATTCGCTAGCAAGCTCCATGAAAATGATCACCTACACATGACAAAGAGGGAAAAATGTTGGGCTGTTTCAGGGCTTTGCCGCAATCAAACCCCTATTTTGGTGTTTCCACCTCCATGGACAACCAAATAGATATAGAGATAGAAATGCGATAAAGAAAGTATGATAAAATGAAATATCAAACACTATAAGGAGCACTATGCTACTCAAATCCAACAACAATGCAATAGTAAGCAATACCACCCTCAACCAGAGGTGCTTAAGGCCAATGAGAGAGGAATGCAAGTTTACAACCCTGGAAAAATCAATGTGGTTGCAACAATGCTAAAGGAAGTCTTGCAAGACACCAAGTTGCAAATTCTATGGTAGATGTGAAGAATGTTGTGATGTTGGAATAGTTGATAGTGTAGCAAGTAGCTCAAGAGGTGTGAGAATTTTCAAGAGGCTATCCAAGAATAGTGTAGAGAATGTGAAGAAGCCGAGATGAATGTGAAAGAAAGGCATTTGAAGATGAGTTTGGGAGGGAAAGAGCCATTCAAAGGTCAGTTAGGAGGCATAGATATGTTACACTTGGGCACCAATGGCGAACGTAATGCCTCTATAGATTCTAGAGGTAGGAATCCTATCAAGATGGCAGCACATCACTTAGATGTCTGTATGCTGCACGTGTGTCCCTAACAAAAATTCCCCCACTGACACTAAAAACAAGTGCCAAGTGGATGGAGTATGGACGAAGGATGTGGAATTACATTGTCGGGTTTGATTTTTCAAGGTGGAAGGTGTAAAAGGGGAACTTGCAAGGGGAGTGCAAATTCACTCTTATACATATTTCCCCCACTTTAGTAAACATGAGCCATCAAGGAAGTAGATCACAATTTGGCATGCTCAAAAGCATAGGGTAGACAAATGGCTCCATAAGTACTCTCTCCCGAGGAGGGTTGAACAAAGTGCACTGGAGGCCGCAGGCTAACGGTGAACAAATCCCGTAGGATGAAGCGCTTCACAAGTCCTCAGACTTGCAAATAAGGTGCCCCCTAGGTGCTTGGTCCTGAAGGAAGCCCTATGTGAGGGATTTTGCAGAGTCAGATTGGAAAGCAACTTCACAAGCACACCTGCAAAGCAACATGTTAGCTACTAAAATTATGTTTTACTATAATTTGTTATTACAAATTCAAGTGCAAGAAATTAAATTTACACTTGAGGTGGCTCACTTACAAATGTTATTGGATCAATGGGGTAATGTCTCTTGTGCTATGGCTAGGTACCTCTGATTCCCACCTCCTCTTTGGTCGGTCTCATCTTTGAGGGTGTTGCTATGGTTGTAACTATTTTTACCATGACCATTAAGATGCTCACTCTTAGGCTTCTCATCTTCATGTGAGAAGGGATTGCACTTAGTAGGGCTAGTCATAGTTTGTTAGTAGGTGTTCTACCTCTTCATCAAAATATGTAAACTAGCTATGTTTTACTTTGGTTAAAAGCTCCACTTGCAGAGTTGATCTTTGTATATAACTTGAACCTATACTTGTATGAATGAACTAAAAAAAATTGGAGAGTTGGATATTTTTCCTTAATCTTTTAATATCTAAATTTAAATAATGATTGGTGATGTATTAAACACCATTGAAGAATTTTTTGCATTGTGAGGATCATGTTCTCCTTAGTTAGAGCCCTAGTTGGATTAATTTATTTAGTAACTTTAGAACAATGATTGAGAACAACAATAAAAATTGGAATAGACCTATGATGATGTTTGTTGATATAATGTTGCTATGGTGTTCTCATAAATGATCTTTAATGATTTTTATGTTGTACTTGATGATCTTAAATAAATAAATAAATGTTGTTCAATATAATATAACACACATATTAACACAAACATACCCTAGGCTAATGACAATATTTAGTGAGAATTTTTGCTCAAAAAGATTGGTGAAGAGATCGACAAGGGCTAAATTTCAATTTTGAATTTTAAAAGTTTTAAGGATTAAATCTACAACATGAATATAATTTGGGTGAAGTTAATGATGTTATGAGCCAAATTCACATAAGAATGTATTATTTGTAGATTAGTTATTATATTAAGAATACTTTAAAAAGTAAAGGAAAAAAATGTAATTATACCATTTTTACCATTACAACTCAATGCCTATGATAATATATTCTTCAATAAAATTATGAACTCTTATATAAATTTATTAATTGGAATAATATTGAAGGTTAATTTTTTCTTTTTGCATTAACTAATAACTAAAAATACAATAGAATGTTAATGATTGTGTACATAAAAAATCAAAACACAACATAATCTATATCTAAAATAAATAAAAATAACTTTTTAAACAACCTAAATAATTCTTATAAAAATCTAAAGTAAAATAAATTAATTCTTAATTAAATAAGAAATCATATATAAATAAATAATAATAATTTTAAATTGATCTAAAATAATTTCTTAAATTTTAAAAAGATTAAAAAAAAAATGACTCTTTAATAAACAGTATAAATGAAATAAAATAAAATAATACTTGAACAAATAAAATAATTCAAATCTACTAATATACAATAATTTTATCATTTTGCGATCTTTTCTTGCAACTCTTCGTATAAGTAGAATGAGGAGAATAATTAGTACTTTTGCAATTTCTATTGACTGCACTGGTCGTTTGTGAACATTAATTTGCAGCTTGGAAGCTCAGCTAGTGAAAAGGGTGGTGAATGACGTGATTAAGACATTGGACAGGGTGCCGTTAGAGGTTGCCAAGCATCCTGTCGGAATGGAAACCCTCACCCACGATCTCATTCACAAATTTAAACTCAATTCAGAGGGAGGTGTGGTTAAAGCTGGATTATGTGGTATTGGTGGTATTGGCAAGACCACAATTGCCAAGGCCCTCTACAACGATGTTTATGCTCATTTTGACGCTGCTTCTTTTCTATTTAATGTCCGCGCCACTGCTCCAGACTCCACGTGCCTCACAAAATTGCAGAAAAAAATTCTTCAAGATATATGCAAGTATGATGGAGAAGTGCCGAGTGTCGATGAGGGCATAACTTTGTTCAGGGATCGTCTGAGAGGAAAAAGTGTGCTTCTTATTTTAGATGATGTGGATGCTGAGGTGCAATCAAATGCTTTGGTTGGGGATTGGTTGGCTCCTGGTAGCAGAGTTATCATTACTTCTAGAGACAAACACATTCTACGTGTGGCAGGGGTCTCATCTGAATACATCCACGAAATAACTGGATTGCAGATAAATGAAAGTCTCCAGTTATTTAGTTGGCACGCTTTTCTGAGACCATCTCCAAGCCCCACTCACGAAGATCTGTCCAATAGAATAGTGGAAGCTTGTAAGGGGCATCCTCTTTCACTCGAAGTGATTGGAGCCTTTTTGTATGATAAGCATGATGAGACAGCGTGTTGGACGGAAGCTATTGACAACATTATTCTAAACCGAAATATTCAGGAAAGACTCAAAATCAGTTACAATGCTCTTAGTGCAGAGGAAAAAGAAATATTTTTGGACATCGCTTGCTTCTTCGTTGGAGAACACAAAGCATTGCCCATTGTATTCTGGAAATCTTTGTACAAGATGGTAGACACAGCTATATCTAATCTTTCCCTGAAATTACTGATAAAGGTTGATGACAAAGGTGTGTTTGATATGCATGACCATTTACGAGATATGGGGCGAACCATCGCTGAAGAAGTGGGTACCCGAGTGTGGGATGCAAATCATTTAAGCACCGTAACCAACAACATTAATTTCACTCGCCTTCGACTCAATGGAGGTGATTCGCAAAGGCTTGAAACGCTGTGCAGACCTGGTCTTCAATTTCATCACTTGAAGAATCTGATCATTGACACGCCAGCCATGCAGCTTCCTTCAAGTTTGATATGGTTAAGGTTGGACGAATGTGCAATACAGGAGCCATTTCACTTCAGTCTTGTGGGTAACATTTCGCAATTGAGGATAATGCAAGTATGCAGAAGTAAATTAAATAACCTCCCTGATAGCATTGGCAACCTATCACAGCTGCAGCAAATAAACTTGACTTGGTGTTATGAATTAAATACCCTCCCTGATAGCATTGGCAACCTATCACAGCTGCAGCATTTAGACTTGTATAATTGTAGTGAACTAAATAACCTCCCTGATAGCATTGGCAACCTATCACAGATGCAGCAATTAAACTTGGGAGAGTGTAGTAAATTAAATAACCTCCCTGATAGCATTGGCAACCTATCACAGCTGCAGCATTTAGACTTGAGAGGGTGTAGTAACCTCCCTGATAGCATTGGCAACCTATCACGGCGTTATTAAAGGTGAGGTGGGTAAGTTTATGAGTAGTGTTAATTTCTTATTAGCAGGAGAATTAATATACACTTTTTACTTTTTGAATTTGACGCATTTCTGTTGGTTGACGAGTTTCAGAGATGCGCTTTAAGTTTGGAGAGTAAACTTCACCAGTTTTATGATGATCAATGGTAAGCTTTTTTTCCTTTAATTTATTTCTATGAAAAGAAATACGGGAGAGTAAATTAGATTTAAATGGAAATGTTACAGCTTAAATTTAGATATAATTTTAAGTTATTTAAAAATTTGTAAATGAATTATAAAGATTTTACATATATTAAAATTTGAATAAGTTCATATGTTCTTTTAATTAATTTAAATTAATATAAAGAAAATATTTTTATTTTACTATATTTATATGAATATCAATTTTTAATATTAATTTAAATTAATATTTTTTTATTATTTTAATTTTTAGTTTTATTTTAGATATTATATATTTTTATTCTTTATTAGACATCTATTTTATTTTTCAATAGTAGAATAAATCATAGAAATCATACATAAATTTTTAAAACTTGAAGAAAACAAATTCTTTACATTTTTTTATACAATTATCATTTAGATGTATGTATACATAAATGAGCTCAAAACTATATTATTTTCACATTACTTCAATTTTTAAGTGAAGTGCTATTTTTTAATTAAAGAGCTATTGGAGTTTTTGATAACACAATCCAACCAATACAAATCTATTAAATGCCTCTGGGGATAATTATTTTAGCTAACTTTAGTATCCATTTTTCTAATATTTGAACTATTTTCTATAAATTTATATGAACTACTAATAATGTCTAGTGATGCTATCACATGGCTAATAGACACAAATATATATAGACCTACATATTTTTCACAATGTCATTATATATTGGAGCTATGAACCGATTAGGTCACAAATGGGGGACCTCATCCCCAATATAAATATTCAATAATAACACCACAGTAGGGTTTGAACCTTGATGGCAAAAACAATAACAACACAACTTAACCATCACAGTAGGGCACTATTGATTGTTTTTGCTATACACTTGCTAGTATGGATAGTTTAGTTTTTTTTTCTAATATATACATTGCTAGGTGCAATTTTTTTGAATGCATTTAAAATTTCAATGCTTGTTTATTATCACAATCTACTAGTCTACAATAAGAACACATTATGTATAATATAAACACTGGATATAGATCAGTTGACCAAGACATGTAGATAACAAGCACATCATGCATTATAAGAATATGAAACCACATTAATGTAATGATTGCATTTTATAAGAGATCATATTATAATTAGTTGTGTGAACATAAAATTATATAAATAAAACTTTTTATATAGTCACAATTACAGATGCATAATTTTTGAGGGGAAATTTTGATGTAAATATGAAGAACATTATATTGCTTTAATAACATCATCTTTATTTATTTAAACCAATCACAAAAAAAAATTAAAAAAAAATGTATTAAATGTTTTCTTCAAGAGATAACTTAGAGACAAGAACATAAACCAATGCTCCTCATTTTTTCTTCTTGTTAACATAATTTGTATTTTCTATCCTACATGTCATTTGAGAAATAATGATATCAATATTATTGAATTGAGAGATTTATCCGTCATCTTTGTAGGGATTTACATATGATTACTTGTTTCCATCATGTTGTGTTTAAGTACACAATGAATACCTTTAAATGTAATGAAATAATAATATTTTGCATGAAATGTGTATTATAGTGGCAAGTGAAAGATATGATAAAGTTTGAATCTCAATTTAAAAGTTTATCCTTAAAGAGTCATTCTTGCACACCTTAGGATTGACCTCAATCAATCTTGAGTCACTCAAAAGTGGTTTGTGGAAATAGCATTTTGATTTTGAGATGAGGAATGAATATCTCAGAATTAGTGTGAATTTAGGTAAAATAGAAATGGCTAGGAATGCACAAGTATGGGATTGCAAGATAACTCCAACAAGAATGCCACTTGTCGATATAATATTACACTAATACATCCACATCAAGTTATGCACAAGATTAAATGAGAATTAACATGAGTATGCAAATTTTACCATTACACCAATAAAAGCTTACATGCAAGCCATGACCAAAAACTTTCATAAAATTTATTCCATCTTTGAATACCATTACTCATGTAATATTTTGAATATAAAAGTAAGTTGTGGTCTTCTAGTTTCATGTAACTGAAAGGAGTTCAACTTGAGTTTTAGCTACTACTCTATAAATTTTTGATATTAAAAATCATCACATACTTGAGAATGGACACAAATGTTTTGATTATGATAAGAATAGAAGGGCTAGTACAGGTAGAAGACAAGGTGGCTCACAGAAAATGAGACCACTAAAAAGGAGTGAGACTCACCAACAGTGAGCTTGAAAACAAACAAGCCATGCTTTTGATCGGAGCATGAAATCAGAAAGCAAACACCAGCAACAAGAAACAGAGGCAGCTAAAATAAAGGAACCCAACACAAAAAACCACCCTACAAAAGCAGGTAAAAACCAGTGAAAGCCAACAACTTAAACACTGAATAGAGGGATGCAACCTCTAACCAACAACTCTAGAAATTTTGAACATAACTCAAAATAAACCAAAGGTGAGCCAGAGGAAGAAGTGGGAAAGAAGCCCAATAAAAACACAGCTAGGGAAGTATCCTTGTAGGTGGGGAGACCACCGCAGATAGCCAAATGTCCAACTAGACAGTCCCCAAACCACCAACATGCAATGGCAATGAATAGGGTTCTCACCGCAAAGTGTAGATCATTATCTACCAAACCCATACAGGAAGGAGAGGAAAAGGAGGTCAGCGTCACAGTAGACCATTCCTCCAAGAAACCCCAAACAACCCCAAACACGCACAAGAAGCAAAACCTATTTGAGACAAGGACAAACTCAGCTACAAGCTACTCAAACATAGGAGAAACCACACCAAAAGGGAAAAAAAGAAGCCCAAAACATAGCCCCCCCACACCCTAGAGGCCTGAAGCACCAACGCAACCCATCATCTTCCTCTGAATCAATGCTCCCATCACCCTCATCCTCTAGAATTTTCAAAAAAACTCCACCCACTAACACTCTCGCTCACTCCCATTTTTCCCAAAACCATAGATACCCTTTGTTGATGCATAGAATTAGAAAGAGGTATTTGAATGGACACAAATGTTGCATAGAATTAGAAAGAGGTATTTGAAAAATCTAAAATAGAGGCATTGATTGTAGGGAGGAATTGAGTCAAAAAAATGGAGGGTACATCTAGATGAAACAATAGAAAATGAGTTGTAAGGGTAGGAAAAGATGAAAATGTCAACAAAAAAAGGCTAGGTAAAACCAAAATTTTTGTCCCTCTCCTCTCCCCACTAGTTAATGGTAGAAAAAACATTAAAACACAACCTGATCCACTTGTTTGAGACATAACTTTCAAGATTATATAGGATGGATGAATAGTACTTGGCCTCATAGAAATTGGTTTGAGAATTCAATGATTTAAATAATAAAGATGGTAGATTTTGTTATGTAAATTTACTCTTTCATCTAGTGGTTAAAAATAATATTAAAGAAAAAAACGTTGAACCACATATTTGAATGTCATGTATTTTTGGTTTTAATGAAATACAATTTATGTACCATCAATCTTTTATGGTTTATATAAAGATTTTAAAAAATCATTTATGTACTAACAAATCTTTATTATATAACGGTGTATTTTTTGTCATTGTAATATTAACTTTGTTGCTAATACTCCTTAGTTGATTCATCTAAAAATATAGTCTTTATTTTGTAAAGTTTATCTTTGTGAGGGCTATGTTGAGCACAAATACCGTTTTTCTTGGGACATGAGAAACTTGCTCTCTATTATTATTAGATTATGAAATAGAAAGTATGACAATATTAAATTTATTTGAATTCTACTCTCATAGACCAAGGATAGTAGAGCAAGTTCATAGATTTGAAGATATAGATGCTTGATCATTTTCCCCTTGTTTATGATTTGTTCCCCAATGGAAAACTTGTTATTTCCTTATGACACCTACAATAATTCATAAATTGATTTTTAAATATTCTTTTATTTATTTTTATTGGTTAAGTGGTTTGAACATTTAGTACTAATTTTTTATTCAAAAAATCTTCCAAGACAAAAGTGCAGTGTGAAAAAGGCAATTGCCCCATATACAAGGACATTATCTCTTAATAGAAAATAGGCAAAAGGAATTAATACTATACAAATAATGATAGGAACTACACCCCTCATAGAGAATAAAATATTCAATGTAGTACTATAAAAATAATGGTAGGAACTATACCCTTAATGACTAATTTATGCCCCATTTTATACCAAAAGAAAGAAAAGAGAAGAAAACTATCATTAAAGAATATCAAAATGGACATTGTAATGCCACTTTTATCCATAAATTTGTTTTGGTATTACTGTGGTGATCACTTTGGACTGGACAACCCAAAAGTTATCATGGATCTATTGAGCTATGTACATATGTGCTCCTTATCTAGGTTATTGGGATTTGAGGATCCTAACATGCAATCTACATCCATATCTCTTAGCTTCCAATTCCCAAGATTTGATTTTTCATGGGAATTAGTTAGTTTTCCAATTTTATTTAGATTTTGGGATTGATTACCAACAAAAATTTCCATGGGTTTTTATTTGTGTTTATGGGAACTTGTAATAGGACAATTATCAATTTCTCTAGTGTTGTCCTTTTGCTAAATGCCCTTGCAGTTGCATTCTTTATTTTTAACCTAAACACAAATTTTATAGATGTTTTATGTGATTGTAATCCACTAACACAAGTAGCTTTTGACATTACTCACCCAAATGCCTATTGATTATTTTTTCATCTAACTTGTATCCATTTTTTTATCAAATAAATATCTAATTAAGATCTATAAGTGACAATTGCAATGCAAAAATGCTTGTAAGATATTGAATCATTTTATGGATTCTTTGCTTCTATGGTGTGCAAGAACTAAAGTGTGCCATGCTTGGTTGGCACTAATTTGATTGTTTTAGTGAATAGAAAATCCTTTTTTTAGTTTCTCTTTAAGATTCATTTTTCATAGTAGTTTTTAACTACCCATGAATTAGGGATAGTAAGCTAATTATTATCATAAAATAAAATGAAAAATCTTTTTATGATGATATCTTTCTTTTCACATAACAAATTAAATTTTATTTTAGTTTACATATGATCTTTTCTAATATAGGATCCCAAAGAAAGCTTGCAAATGAGTCTAGGCCAACTAATGCATCAACATTGATGAAAACATAATTGAGAGCAGTCTTTTTTCAAAATGTTCTAGTTGCAAATGCCACTGTAGATATGTATTGAAAATATTGAAGAATATAATAGAACAAGTTTAGGTCTAATGGTGGGGACTAGGAATTTTCACACCATTGACCCATATTCAAATCCCATGAGATAAGGGTTCCCCTGTAATGACCATAGGGCATGTTGAGATATGGGTCACACTTATGGTAATGCATGGACCACACTATGTTTCACCATGGGGGCATATTGAGGTAAGGTCTAGTGTAAACATATTAAGCAACCATGCCCATCTCCATTTATTCTATAAGTTGCCCCCCACTAATTCAAGGTTGTATAAACTTTCTTGAGAATTTACTCCAAATTTTTAGATCCTTGGGAATAGATTAAAAAATTGAGTTGTTGAAAATATATAAATAATTCTTGTAGGAAACCAACTTTAAATATTGTTCTAAGCATGGGGCATTTTGGGCACAACTAGAATTTATAGGGGCTCACCTTGTTTATGAAAACCATCCCTACAAGATTATTGCCTCCAAGTGGTGTGGTCTAAGTCATTGGGCCACTAATTCACTTTGATATCAAAAATTTGTCAAATAATAAATAAGGAAATTCAATTATTTGATAGTATGCCTCAAATAGATGTGGTCTCATGAACAACAAAAAATGTAATATATGTGAAAATGGGGTTGTTGAATAGGCATTGAAAACTTTTGAGCAACTCCAATGGGTAGGTGTAAATCTAGAATGCGATGATATAATTTCTTTACCCATAATAATCGAATTTGATTATGGTAGTTTAGTGATATAGGATCCCAAAGAAATCTTGAAAATGAGTCTAAGTCCAACTAATATAAGAGATGAAATCCACATTCATTAAATCATAACTAAGAGGGGGTTTTGTCAAATGTTTTAGTTATAAATTCCTTAATAGATATTTATTTAAAATGTAAAAATTGTTGCCCATCAGGTTTGGGTCCAATGGTGGGGAGAGTCTAAATTTCACAGCATAAACCCAAGTTTAAATCCCACTAAGCAGTGGCTCCCTTGTAGTGGCCATACAAAACCTAAATATAAGGGTCGGATTTATGGCAAGGCATAGACAAGTGTCCACTCCTATGTATTGCCATGGGGGTACCTTGAGGTACTTAGGTTGAAAGTGTAACCATATTAAGGAACTAGACCTAACTCCATGTCCTCTATAAGTGCCTTCCCACTAGCTTGGGTTGGTGTAAAATTTCTCAAGGATTTATGTAAATGTTTTAGGTCCTTGGGCATAAATTGAACATTTAAACCATTGAAAGTTATAAACAATTTTAATGATATGCCAATCATGGGGTGGCTCAAGCACAAATAGATTCTTTTAGGGCTTGTTCTATCTCCAAGAATCATCCTTGTGAGATTATTTCCTCCAAGTGGTGTGGTCTAGGTCATTAGGCCACTAATTCATGTTGATATCAAAAAAGTGTTGAAGAATACACAGTAAATTAAATTCTTTCCAATATGCCCCAAAGAGATTTGGTCTCATGGACTATAATGATTGCATTATACGTAAAAAATGGGTTTGTTGAATAGACATTGGAAACATTTGAGGAAATGCAAGGGGTGAGTGTAAATCCAAATTTGATTATCTTTGCTAGTATTCTTCTAGCCTATTCCAAAATGAGAGCTTTAGAATACCTAGGGTATGTTGGGTTTTGAAATCGTTGCTCACTCTTTTAGAGGAATCAATCCTCTTCAAGGCTAGGGAAATGCCATTCACAAAGATGAATGAATCAAAATCAACAAAGAATGAATGATGATATGTTGTTGTTAGGAGTGGATAATTTCTCCTTCACTTTGGGCTTGGTTGGACCCATGAGGGTGCTCCTAGAGTTATCCTTAATAGGATTGATCACAACTATAGATAGATGAATAAACAAACTCGCAATAGTATCTGCTATATGCCTAGCCCCAAAAATATCAAAGACCAAAGATTGACCTACTGCACATATAACCTCTATTAAGCTAATGAAAACATGCAAGACGTATGATTCTTTAAGGGTAAAAGCTCTTGAAGTTCATTGGAGATGTTCCCCTAGGAATAATACTAAATTATGAAATGCACATAGACTATTATTAAGCTTACACTACTTTAGTGAATTATGTTTTTCATTTCACGTAAATGGTGATCATTATTTCTATGACCAATGCCTTGTAGTGGGTTACATAGTCATAGTTGCTAAAAGAAACAACACATAGAAATAAAAAATAGATATGATAAATTGATAGTTGAACATGTTTAATTGTCCCTCTCCAAACTCGAAAAATCTATATGTAATATTGAACAAACCATTATAATGATTTAGGATGTTGTGAAATTTATCTAATCACTATTAGATTTATATACCAACAAATGTGACAAGAGAAAACCCTAAGCTAAGAAGAACCTATCACACTTCATTGCTTAGAAGTTTCCCTAAAGATATATAAATAGCTAAGGAGGAATTCTATTAGAAATATTTGTTATGTACATTAGCTACCTCATTGTGATTTACAAAATGAATTGCTCAAATGGCAACTAGACTTGCAGCACTAGGAACTCTATAAGCTCTTTGGTACTTACAATCATGTGAAAATGAGTAATGATTGATTGCTTGGATGATAAGTGAATTGATATTTTTAACCCTGTGTTTTGTCACTTAAATCTCATGGGAATTTGACTAAGAACTAGATGTCATAATTTTGTGTGTAAAACAATTTGAAATCCCCTAAAATCTAGTGAAATGGAAGCTTGGAGCTTGTGTGGATACCAATTACATAAATAACTCAATGATCACATTAATGGAGGAATGGTGTTCTTCATCATACACTATTGATTTTGAATTTAGATTTGTGTCCTTGGGATAAATAAGGTTTTCTGTGTGGAAAAGACTAATCTTGTAATTGCAACAGTCAAATATGACATTAGTGGCATTTTTGGGAGGATCTAATGAGTTCAAAGTTGGATGTGGAATAAATACAAAAGTTTGAGGAAGAACTAGAGGTGAAAAGGGGATGTGAGATGTCCATATAGAATACTAACATCTAAAGGAAGTTTGGATGCACTTTGAAATTTTGGATGTCAAAGTGGAGAACAAGAGAGTGAAATATATTTTAATTGATTTAGAAATCCCTCTTATTATGAGACTAAAATATTTCTAAACCCAAGACTTCATAGAATCACATTTGACCTTTTTATTATTAAAAATTGGCATCATGTAGAACATTGCTATGTAGATCCACCTTGTACATTACTCTAAAACACTATTTGCATGAGTAAACTACTCCTTAATGTTGTGTAAACGAAAACGTAAAACCCAAAAAACTAATAATATTACAGCACAAATTAGTTGCAAAGAAATATAGAAGGAAATTAAATGGAATAAGAGAATAGTTAACAAGACACATATCTACATGGTAAAACCTTGACAATGTGCCAAGGAAACATCCATGAGGCAAAGTATCAGTATTCTTATTACTCAGAGAAACTGATTACAACTTTCACACAACTACTACTCTTCAATTACAATTCATTACAATATGAATTAGCCTTCAAGACATTAAGATATAAATAAATCTTCGACCTGTATTGCACATAGAAAAATCTAGCTTTGTTTTATTTGTTTTTAAATATTTATCTTTTCCAAAAGATTCCAAAGATAAGACTTTGTTTTAATTCCTTTACCTTTCCTAAAGATAAACTATAATTTATTTCTAATTTTGTTGTCATAATCTAACAATATCCAATTTGACAACAATTTACTTGATACTTGCGGGTGATCCCACAATACTGGTTTACAATTTTTGGCAAAACTAGACATTGAACTTAATTTTTTTAACTAAATCTTCACTTTCGGACACCTATAGCGGCTAAATCGTGAGGAATTCGAGGATGATACAAAATAGTGATTTGTGACATTTTCTCTATAGATTTTAAATATATTTTTGTTCAAATTTTTTGGAATCAGATTGCACTTCTTTTTCTATCTCCTTTGAAATCTAGTTTTTATTAGTAAACACTATTTTTAAGGAGTGACGCTCACTGTATACAACATAAATTTTTTTCCATGAAGGATACAATTCTAATTTTTTCAAATTTAGATTTGTAACTACGAGATCTAACAAGTTCATTTGGTTTCATGTAGTGTTTCATTGAATATTTTTTCCTTAATCAAGTTTTGAAATGAAACCAATTACAATTCAGACATAAGCGAACCATATACAACATAACTTTTTTTGTATGTATCGAAATTCAATTTTTTTTGTTTTACTAGATCAAATACATCAATACCTAGCTTTAAAATATTTTTTTGAATTTTATTTTGATAATCTGCTATTTTTCCACATGTGCAAAACAAAGTTTAATTTTTGGTGTAAAACCTATGTTTAATCAAATTTTAAAAAACACATAATAAAACCAAAACATATTAAAATTATATTCTATGGATAGCTCGTTTTGAGGACTACCATCATCCAGTTGGTTATGTCCATTTTCATCCTCAACCCAAGCTTCGAAGGGAAAAATTGTGCAGGAATTTGGTGCAAGAGGGGGAGAAGGGAAAGGGGGGTTCGTTTGCGAGCAAACCCCCTTGACCTTTTGAGTGAAAAAGGGGTTCGCTCAAATGGGTTCGCTCGAAGTGGGGGTTGAGCGAACCCCCCTTTTTTCAAAAATTCCCTTTGTTTCCATTTTGAAAAATTTGCAAAATGTGTTTCATCTCATTGAATAGGGTTTGCTCGAAGGGTGTTCAAGTGAACCCTTCTTGGGTTTGCTTGAATCCCCCCTTCATGTGAATCAATGGAATTGTAAACTAGTTTTGTAGGATCACCCTAGTGCCCATGCCCGTTCATCACCTTTTCTACAAGCCAAGAGAAGTCAAACTCCACTTCAGCTTGTCTAATTGTACTAGTTTTGTAAACATGTCTTCACAATTTTCTAGTGTATGAAATTTATCAAGAGCTACTCCACCTCTATCAATAACCTATCTTACAAAATGATATTTAATTACAACATGCTTAGTCCTACTATGATAATCTAGATTTTTAGTTAGATGTATAACACTTTGACTATCACAAAATACAATCACCTTGTCTTGTACTTTTCCAAACTCACTGAAAAGACCCTTCAACCAAATTGCCTCTTTGCAAGCATGTGAAACAGCTATATACTCTGCCTTAGTAGTGGATAAAGCAACTATTTCTTGAAGATTTGACATCCAACAAATAGGTCCTCTTGCAATTTGAGTAAAGACATAACCTGATGTAGATCTCCTTCTGTCCAAATCATCTACTAAATATGAATCAACATAACCACAAATTAAACCACTACAACCATCAAAGGTGATACAATAATCACTTGTGCCTCTAAGATACTGAAGCACCCATTTCACTACTGCCCAATGCCTTTTACTTAGATTTTCCATGTATCTACTGAAAAAACCAATTGCATGTGAAATATATGGTCTTGTACATACCATCACATGCATTTAACTTCCTATTGTATTAGCATATGGTACACGAGACATATAATCCTTTCCTTCTTTATTACTAGGACATAAACTTGAAGAAAGCTTAAAATGGGAAGCTAAAGAGATATTTACTGATTTCACATTCTTCATACTGAATTTTATGAGGATCTTCTCCACATACCTTTGCTGCGATAACAAAATCTTACCATGTTCCCTCTCTCTATGTATTTCCATGCCCAAAATTTGTTTTGCTACTCCTAGATCCTTAATATCAAAATTCATAGCCATCTAAGCCTTTAACTCATTGATCTCAACCATGCTTTTGATTGCTACAAGCATATCATCAACATATAGCACTGGAAGATAATGAATAAACCATTTTTCAAACTTTTAAAGTAAACACAATGGTCATACCCACTCCTTGTAAAATTTTGGCTCTCCATGAATGAATCAAACTTATTGTACAATTTCCTAGGAGATTGCTTCAGGCCATACAATGATTTTTTTTTGAGTTTATAAACAAATTTCCTGTTGCAATCATGAACAAACCCTTCTGGTTTTTCCATATATATCTCATCACCCAAATCTCCATATAGAAACGTTGTTTTAACTTCTAACTCCTGTAGGTTTTTAACTTCTACTATGTCTGATTTTATGAGAGGAGATTCATCAAATACATCTCTACTAATGATGATTTTGTGAGTAGTAGGATCCCACAATCTATATCCCTTAATTCCATCACCATAACCAACAAAGCTATATTTCTTAGATTTGGGGTCTAATTTAAAACACCCCAAAACACCTAAATGAATGTAATCTAGAATACCCTTACTTATATGACTCCCTGCTTTAAACTTATGTCTAGATTGCTTCCCATAAACACAATACTCATAGAAATGCAAATTCAAAGATTTTAAATTTGGAAGTAACTACAATTTAATAGTACCTTCAACCCTTTCTCGCTCATATGACCTAGTTGCTGATGCCATAAATGAGTAGATTCATTTTCTTCCTCAGATACCAGTGCCACTTCATTTATTATCATACTCTCTTCTAAATTGTAAAGGTTTCTAACATTTGTATCTTTCATGACCAGCAAAATGCCCTTGGACACTTTCATTGATCCACCTTGACTTGTAAATTTATAACCTCTAGAATCTGGAACTCCCAAAGAAATTAAATTCTTTTTTAGTTTAGGAACATGTCTTCTATTAAAGTTCTCTCAATACCATCAAACATTTTAATCTTAATGCTCACAATCTTGATATTCTTACAAGAAACATTATTTCCCATAAAAAAACATCTCCATCAATAGCTTGGTAAGAAGAAAACCAATTCCTATGTGGACACATGCGATTAGAAGCATCAAAATCTAACAACCATTCTTCATGATGCTATAAAGAATTACAAATAGATAAAACTTCATCAAATGTACCTGAACTTGTCTCAATCAGATTTGCTTCCTTTTTGGAGTCATCATTGTCTTCTTTACTCTCCCAACAATCTTTTTTGAGATGCCTTGATTTATTGTAGTACCAACATTTTCCTTTGCCCTTTTTGCCTTTTGATTTAGATTTGGATGTACCTCTCAATCTTCCCCCTTTTCTGTGGATCGACCTCTAACCATCATTGCTTATGATCTGGAGGTTTCTATGTTAGATTTCCTCCACACCTCTTTAGACAACAAAGTTCCCACAATAGAATCAAATTCAAGGGTGTCAGTTATGCTAAAGCTAATAGAAGTGACTAAGTGATTCTAGGATTTGGGAAATGAACACAATTTAACGTAAATTTCTTGTCTTCATCTTTGACTTTTACACCCATACTAGATAATTGGCATATAAGAGTATTGAAAATATTTAAATGATTAGAAATTTTTATACCTTCATTCATTCACAAACTATATAGTTGCCTCTTCAAGTAGATCTGATTTGTCAAGGACTTTGTCATATAAAGATTCTCCATTTTACTCCATAAGCTTGTTGTTGTATCCTCTCTGAAAATATTAACAAGAACATCATCTACTAAACACAACTAAATTGTGCTCAAAGCTCTTGTGTCAAGATCCTCCCAATCTTCATCAGTCATATTTGCAGATTTCTTTAACTTTCCAACCAATGCTTTGTGCAATCCTTGTTGCACCAACAAACCACGCATCTTGAGCTTCCATAACTCAAAATTATTCTTCCCATTGAATTTATCTATCTCGAACCTTGCATTCAAAACCTTTTCCATTTGATGCTACAAAAACAAACACCAAATCCTAACACAGATGTTGCAAAATAACTGCTATGATACCACTTGTTGTGTAAACAAAAATGTAAAACCTAGATAACTAATAATCTTGCAGCACAAATTTGTTGCAAAGAAATACAAAAGGAAATTAAACAGAACAAGAGAATAATTAACAAGACACAAATTTACGTGGTAAAACCTTGACAATGTACCAAGGAAACATCCACGGGGCAAAGTATTGGTATTCTTATTACTTAAAGAAAATGATGACAACTTTTACACAGATTATGCTCTTCAATTGCAATTCATTACAATATGACTTAGCCTTCAAGGCAGCAAGATATAAATAAATTTTCAACCTATTTTGCACATAGAAGAAATCCAACTTTATTTTTATTGCTTTATTTTTATTTTTTAAATCTTTATCTTTTCCAAAAGATTTCAAAGATAAGGCTTTATTTTAATTCCTTTATCTTTCCCAAAGATAAACTTTTCTTAAGATAAACTTTTCTTTCTTTCTAATTTTGCTATTGTAATCTAACTTTTAAAATTGATGCACATTATACTTCTCCAAAAGATGAGTATGAACCTAATGAGGGCAGGAATAATTTATCTCATGCATTGCTGGGACAATTTTTGATGTTGTGCATCTTTTGATGTTGTTCATTATAGATAAGGGTGTTCTTCACTTTGTAGGTACAAATAAAATTACATTTTTGTGTAGAGGATAACAATATACAATCTTCAAAAATCTCAAGAAAGAGGGGGCATTCTTGCCTGAAAATTATCTTCAATCTTAGCTATGGTATTATAAGCTCAACAATGGCAATTACCATTAAAATTTCCTTTAAAAACATCATTCATGACTGCAAAGGAAATTTGTTTATCACCTCATCAAGTCAAAAAAAATTGGTCAAAATATCCATCTCAGATGTACCCCTTTTGTGCCAATATTCTCCTATTTTATGATATATGAAAATTTATTATCATTCGACACATGGAGTGCAAATTGGGGATCAAAATTATCTTTATAAGAAATGAAATGCTTTTAAGAAAGTAGGAAACTACATCTCATTAATGTTAACATATATCCATTGTTTTGTTCGGATTGTTGTCTTTAGCATTGCGAATCTCATTAATTTATTATTTTTTTGATTCTCACTAGTTTTATTTGATCGTGCAAGTTTCTTGGTTGATGATTTCTGTTTGGATGGAGAATACTTCCCAATTTTGTAAGCCTTGAAATGCAATATCTTATTTTTGTTGTTGCTTTCTTCTTTAGATAATGCTATTTGTTAGGAGACCATATTCAGATGGCCTAACTTCTAATTAATTGCATGTATTTTAAATGAAAAAGTTACCAAATTTTCTACAGATGAATACTTCATGGATGAAAGCTTTGTTCTTACTATAATTGAGTTGTGTGTCATGATTATTTCGAAAGCATAATTATTTGATTGTCACACACACTACTTAGGACTTAAATTTTTCTTCTCGTGCTTCATGATTTATCTTTTCCAAGTGCCAAGATATATATTTTGTATAAATTAAATATGTTTTAAGTTTTAACCCTTTGCTCTAACTGGTGTATATATGATGATCCAATTGTTTCAATAAAATCTTTTCTCTGTATGTAATTTTGTAGTGTGTGACTGCAAGTGCATATGATATAATGAGAAGTGGTTTAATTAAATCTTGAAGTTGACCAAATAATTTTATTATAGTGCAAAATCTATTTTTCCACGATAGAGTGTTCTAGTTGCTTCTTCATTACAAATAGTTGGGAGACTTGCTTGTCAGCTAAGCTCTGAGGTTTTTTGTTTGCCTCCTCGTACAAAAACTACATCCTTATTATTCTTTTTGTCACATAGCTGGTCTTTCACTCTAATGAGTGTGGGACTTTGAGGTTTGGAGGATAAGCCCTTTTAGAAGCTTCTCTCTTAAAGTTACTTTGTTTCTTTCATCAAATACTTGGGAAGTGAATGAATAAATACATTCTATTCTTTTTGACTAAAAGAGGGGTAAAACTAAAAAATTATTCAATCCAAAAAAGAGGGGTAAAAATACATTCTATTCTTTTGAATGATTAAGTACATCCTATTCTTTGAATATAGAATTGCATGAAGGATTTCAATAAAGTCTCATTAATTTTCAAGATATTAATTTTTGTAGTCGTTTTAAGCTTGACTTGTTTACTTTGCTTCACAGAAGTAGACGCAAGTGGCATCAATTTTGTTCTATGCAAGTTATAGATGTGTTGTTCTACCTCCAATGGGACCTTCTATCTCCATGGTTGCTGCATTTATAGGAGACATTGCAGCTCTATTGTCAACACAATGTATTGGTTTGTAATATTTCCTCTTGTAAACAATATTGGATGCATGTTTCTAAGTTTTTAGCATGATTATTATAGTGTTAAGTTTAGGAAAGACAGAATAGAAATATATTTTATTGCATCAATTGTGTATTTTAGAGAAATGTCTACATTCTTATTTTATAGGTAGAATAATAGTTTAACTATCATATAACTATCTAAACTGGAAAATAGTTTACAACATTTACAAATGTGCTAATTTTGATGAGTAACACGTTGACATCCACCCTTAATATGAAGGGGTTGTCATGAAACTATATAGTATTTTGAACTGCTCAAACTTCTCTCAAAGAAACACTTTGGTGAGAACATTTGCTAGATGATTTGAAGCTTCTTTAAAAACTCTATTACTATGACAAGTCTTAAATTTGTTTGAACTAAGTAGATGCTACCTTGACAAGGTTCAAAGTTTGATGTTGAGCTTGTTGCTTTGACAGGTCTCAACTTTTGATAAGGAGCATGTTGCTTTGATAGGTGTCAAATTTTGATAATGAGCCTCTTACTTTGACATGTCTGAAATTGGGATTTGTTTTCTCCATGTTGCAATTTAAAAAAATGACCAGCCTTTAGTGGTCAATATGAGTAGTCATCAACTATCAATCTAAGGCATTGTGTTATCATTAAAAATAATATCTAAAATATCACACATTGGGTGCAAACACTTGAAAATAATATATGAAATAGCACACATTGGGTGCAATATAATATTGAAGTGTAATTACCACACCAATCACAAGGTGTCAAAAATATATGAAGTCTCTGCTCGAATCTAAAATATACACGAGATTCCCCCCTTGTTGGTAGATGAGAGAGGAAAATGCCAACAACTTGGTTTGCTTGATGGAGTAATAGTAGAGAGCATTTACTATATTGAATAAGAGGCAACATCTAAATCCCCATAGCCTCAAATAATTGGAATACATTAGTAAGGACCAAAATAATCATAATCATCATAAATTGCATATCCAACATACTCAACACAATCACATTACTTTGCAAAATCATTCTTATCATCACCAATAGTATCTTCAACAACATATCCTTATTTTTAGCATTTGGCTCAATTCTTGTCAAAGATGTCACAATTGCAATATCTATAGAAGCATTTGATGTCTTCTCTGGAACTATTTAAAACAAAGGATTAGCAACACATAACATAGGATTTTGTGCTATCTTTTGAAAATAATGAATGGAATCATGAGTATGTTGATCACATGAAAAACAAAGATGTATATCAAAGCAAACACTAGAAAGATAACCTCGATGTCCACAATGAGAACAAAATTGGACATGATTGGACTTAGTACATATTGCTTTTGGTTGCTTAGATTTTTTAACTTCACAAGAATCATCAACAAATGTAGACTCAACATGACATTTATTCATATGACCCCATAATACAAATTTTATGGGTTTAGAATATTTTAGAACATAAGAGCGAACAAAACCCTTGTAACCGAGACTACATTTTCCCTTATTTGTTTTATGAGATTCCCAAACTTTCACAATGAGTTTATACTTTCATGACTTTGATTGGTGGCATTTTTGGGCCATAGACTTAGAATTAACATTTTACTTTTCTGACACAATGGAAGACAACTCCTTTTTTCAAGGATATATTGGTTTTACTTGTTTGCTTTGTTGAAATGTAAGAAGAAGACACATCGCGTGTTTTTGAACTGATCTTGTAACCTATTAAGTTCTTTTCTCAATAATATTTATTGATAACAAAATTGCATGAATAAAAGTTTATATTATCTCCAACATTCAGATATTAATTATGTTTCATTTGTTATGTTTACATGAATGAATTTGTAGAGACAATATGATCAATAAATAATATGGACATAATTATAAATAAGACTCTGTAAAATGAACCTGCAATAAAACAATCACTGCCCTTAACACCTTTCTCGAACTGAACCACCCATGAAGCAAGTATTGTAATTCATGTATTAGCATTAGTAAACTCTTTCCTCTTATTGACTTCGCAAATAAAAACTTTCAACTTGCAATCAATATGTATTGATGCTTTCTTTTTTTATCAGAAAACACTTAAAAAAACAATTTCAATAATAAACATACTAGAAATCATCGGCCTCAATAAACTTATACAATGGCTATAATCAACTTAACACCCTCGCAGAGCGGAGGGAAACTACTTGAATCAGTAGATACAGTAGCAGCAACAAACATACGCAGCGCTTGAAAAAGAAGCAAAACAAACTTCTCTCTTGTTGCTTCTGCTCCTTCTTTTACAAGTTGTTTCTAGAAAGGTTCATCAAACATCTTAGCAGCCACATCCTCATTTATATGCACGCTCTGCTCGACTCCAATTCACTTTTCCCTGCCTCGAAATCAACTCGTCTTGTTTTAAAATTTCTGCCCAACCTTGCTTTGCGTATATGGCATCTTCTTCCTCAATTCACCAGCAAAATAAGGAACCTTTCTCTAGGGCATCTCCAAAATTATTTGATGTCTTCATCAATTACAGATGCCCTGATTTCGGACAAGATCTAACTTCTAGGCTTTGCAATTCTCTTAAAGAGTTGGGAATACGGATGTTTCTTGATTCAGAAGAGCTTGAAAAGGAAGAGTCGTTCGTATTTATTACTGAGACTGCTATCTGGCTTGCCAGAGTTCACATTGCTATCTTCAATCTCAAGCCATCAACAATTTGTCAATGCTTCATGATCTCAGCAAATGAACAATGGATATCAGATATGCAACAACCGATCGTTCTGATACTACTGTTAGGTCTAGGATTTTATGTATAGACAGAAGAACAGTATAACTGTCATATAACTATCTAAACTGAAAAATAATTTACAAACATTTACAAATGGGTTAACCCTCATGAATTCCTGAATATTAAACTTGTAATCTATTGGAAAGTATCAGTTCTATGGTTAAATGGTTATCTATCTCTGAAAAGATATTATGATGGAATATTTTTTTCTTTCCAGTTACCTTTACCTACTTGTTTTCTCTTTTACTTTTTGAAGGTAAAGATGAAATTTGCTTGGATGAAAATAGCGGGGACTATATAGAAACTCTCTGAATTCCACAAGATTGTCAACAGTACTTTGAAAAACTTCATGGTTAAGAAACCAGTGAAGCGTGTAAGGACCTCTTTGCGAAATTAACTCTCTTGCTGGGAATAATGCTAAGTTTGACAAGATCACTTCTAGTTGTTAAGTATTCTGCTGATGAACAACACCAAGGAAAACATTCGGAGTGCAGAAACCTTGCATCAATTGCCTTCATAAAACCCTTGGAGATTCGAATGTGCATGTATGTTTTGGATTGCTCTGCATTTTCAAAAGACGTAAAATACATAATTCAAAAGTTGACAGGAATTTGTGTATTTTAACTTTTTTAGGTTGAGATGGCTGGATTGCATCCATTGAGAATGATAGTGCAAAGAGCTGTTGAGGAGAGACCCGAGAGTCACTTATTGTCATGGGAGAGCATGCTTCTGATGTTTTCTCTCTAATTCAAAATTTAACACAGGTATTGATGAAACGATGCATTTCTGTTTCAGATTACAATTGAGATATAAAGTTACAGTATTAGGCTTATTTTGTTCTATTTGAACTCATTTTTCCTTCAATCTATGTTCTTCTAACGTTAAGGACAAATGAACTAGCAACATTTGTTGGTGAATGTTTATTACTTTTTCTCCTTATATACACTTTATTAGAGGTTAGTGAATCCCAACAAGATGTCCTAAATTTGCTTTTATAAACATTAATTATGTCTGCCTCTGGGAAGGCTGAAGAAAGTTCACAGGTATAGTCAAGCCTGGCTCTCATTTAATATATAATTCTTTTTATGATTTAGTATTTTTCCTTTAAAGAAAAAATCGAATTAATACTCGCTGTGCTATTCAATTTAATATTGAAGATAAAAAGCTATAGAATATCGGTTCATTTTTTATTTTTTTAGCTAAATCTGGTATTCACATTGTGGTAAAAATCTGTGGAAATTGTATGACACTTTTTGGACGTGTAGACCATGAACCAAATATTTTTTGGTATTATACTTAATGTTGCAAGAACATACCATAAGATCATATATATATTGAGCAATGCGTTCGTAGCCGCAAGCTGCATGTAATAGTTGTTCTTACTGTACAGGATAGAGACCACGTCAAGTTTGGCAACTACTCTCCCTGTTCAATTGCCTTCTCCAAAACTGAATGTGCAGTCATCAGTTAAAATATATGTGCCTTCACAGTCGGACTCTATCATGTCCACCTCCCATTTAGTAAAATCGGATGACGGTCTGAAGAATGTAGAAGTTGATGATTGGGACAATTTTCAGCATTTTCCAGTCTTCACCACAGTAATTTCTGAAACACTTATTGGCACGGATCAAGTGCTGCAGCTGTGACAGGTTGACAATGGAATCGGGGAGGTTATTTAAACCTCTACAACTTTATATTTTCAAGTGCGGCAGTTGTGACAGGTTGCCAATGGAATCAAGCAGGTTATTTAAATCTTCACACCATCATATGTTAAGTGCTGCAGCTGTGACAGGTTGCCAATGGAATCAGGGAGGTTATTTAAATCTATACACCCTACCATGTTCAAGTGCTTCAGCTGTGATAGGTTGCCAATGGAATCAGAGAGGTTATTTAAACGTCCAAATTCTTCTATTTTCAAGCATTGCAGTTATGACAGGTTGCCAATGTAATCAAGGAGGTTATTTAAAGTTTAAACCATGACAATATTTTATTTTCAAGTACTGCAGCTGTGATAGATTGTCAATAGAATCAAGGAGGTTATTTAAACCTTTAAAACTTACTATTATGTTCAAGTGCTGCCGTTGTGACAGGTTTGACAATGAAATCAGCGAGGTTATTTAAACCTCTACAACTTTCTATTTTCAAGTGCTGCAGATGTGACAGGTTGCCAATGGAATCAGGAAGGTTATTTAAACCTCTACAGTCTTCTATATACAAGTGCTGCAGCTGTGATAGGTTGCCAATAGAATCAGGGAGGTTATTTAAACTTTTACACCCTTTTATGTTCAAGTGGTGCAGCTGTGACAGGTTGCCAATGGAATCAGTGAGGTTATTTAAATCTATACAGCCTACTATATTCAAGTGTTGCAGCTGTGACAGGTTGCCAAGGAATCAGGGAGATTATTTAAATGCCCACACCCTTCTATGTTCAAGTGTTGCAGCTGTGACAGGTTGCCAATGTAATCAAGGAGGTTATTTAAACCATATCAATATTTATTTTCAAGTGTTGCAGCTGCGATAGATTGTTAATAGAATCAAGGAGTTATTTAAACCTTTAAAACTTTATATTATGTTCAAGTGCTGCAGTTGTGACAGATTGACAATGGAATCAGAGAGGTTATTTAAACATCTAAAACTTTATATTTTCAGGTGTTGCAGATGTGACAGGTTGCTAATGGAATCAGGAAGGTTATTTAAACTTCTCCAGTCTTCTATGTTCAAGTGCTGCAGCTGTGTCAGGTGGCCAATAGAATCAGGGGGGTTATTTAAGCTTTTACACCCTTCTATGTTCAAGTGTTGCAGCTGTGACAGGTTGCCAATGGAATCAGGGAGGTTAATTAAATCTATACACCCTACCATGTTGAAGTGTTGCAGCTGTGACAGGTTGCCAATGGAATCAGTTGTTATTTAAACATCCAAACCCTTCTATGTTCAAGCGTTGCAGCTGTGACATGTTGCCAATGTAATCAAGGAGGTTATTTAAACCATGTCAATATTTTATTTTAAGTGTTGCAGCTGTGATAGATTGTCAATAGTATCAAGGAGGTTATTTAAACCTTTAAAACTTCCTACTATGTTCAAGTGCTGCAGTTGTGATAGGTTGACAATGGAATTAGGGAGGTTATTTAAACGTCAACATCTTTCTAGTTTCAAGTGCTGCAGATGTGACAGGTTGCCAATGGAATCAGGAAGTTTATTTAAACTTCTCTAGTCTTCTATGTTCAAGTGGTGCAGCTGTGACAGGTTTCCAATAGAATCGGGGAGGTTATCTAAGCTTTTACATCCTTCTATGTTCAAGTGCTGGAGCTGTGACAGTTTGCCAATGGAATCAGGGAGGTTATTTAAATCTATACACCCTACCATGTTCAAGTGCTGCAGCTGTGACAGGTTGCCAATGGAATCAGTGGTTATTTAAACGTCCAAACCCTTCTATGTTCAAGCGTTGCAGCTGTGACATGTTGTCAATGTAATCAAAGAGGTTATTTAAACCATGTCAATAGTTTATTTTCAAGTGTTGCAGCTGCAATAGATTGTCAATAGAATCAAGGAGGTTATTTAAACCTTTAAAACTTTATATTATGTTCAAGTGCTGCAGTTGTGACAGTTTGACAATGGAATCAGGGAGGTTATGTAAACTTATACAACTTTCTATTTTCAAGTGCTGCAGATGTGACAAGTTGCCAATTGAATCAAGAAGGATATTTAAACTTCTCCAGTCTTCTATGTTCAAGTGCTGCAGCTATGACAGGTTGCCAATAGAATCGGGGAGGTTATTTAAACTTTTACACCCTTCTACGTTCAAGTGCTGCAGCAGTGACAGGTTGCCAATGGAATCAAGGAGGATATTTAAATCTATACACCCTACCATGTTCAAGTGCTGCAGCTGTGACAGGTTGCTTATGGAATCAGGGAGGTTATTTAAATGTCTAGACTCTAAACCCTTCTATGTTCAAGTGTTGTAGCTGTGACAGGTTGCCAATGGAATCAAGAAGGTTATTTAAACCATGTCAATATTTTATTTTCAAATGCTGCAGCTGTGATAGATTGTCAATAGAATCAAGGAGGTTATTTAAACCTCTAAAACTTCTTATCATGTTCAACTTTCAAGTGCTGCAGCTGTGATAGGTTGACAATGGAATCAGGGAGGTTATGTAAATCTCAACAACTTTCTATTTTCAAGTGCTGCAGATGTGACAAGTTGCCAATGGAATCAAGAAGGTTATTTAAACCTCTATAGTCTTCTATGTTCAAGTGTTGTAGCTGTGACAGGTTGCCAATAGAATCAGGGAGGTTATTTAAACTTATACACCCTTCTGTGTTCAAGTGGTGTAGCTGTGACAGGTTGCAAATGGAATCAGGGAGGTTATTTAAACCTCCACACAGTGTTGCAGCTATGACAGGTTGCCAATTGAAGAGGACATTGATTTCACAGCTGAAGACTGGTGATTTTCGATCATTTTATGGATCTCAATTGGTTAGAGATTCAACCATAACAGGGGAAAACCTATGAGATAGACACGTAAATTCACTTTCTGTAGCTTTTGAAGAACATGTCACAGAACAAAAGTGAACTGAACAGAAAGAGAATCTCCAAAAAGATGATTAAAATAAATCAAGTGAAGATGGCAGACACAAGGATGATGGGGAAGCTTCAGTGGAGGATCTTTCTTCATTCCAATTCCTAATGCTGAAATGGTGCACAAAGACGGATGTGTTGGGTGTTGAAGCCCAATGGTCACTTTGCCTTTTCCCTCCAATTACATTGTTTCTTCACATTCCTATTTTTTCAAAGACTTATCCATATTGGATAATGTAATTGCTGATTACATAATTGTTCATATCATGCTCCTGCTGATTGTAATTTGAACATCTGAGATAATAAAGAGTTTTCCCCTGCTTCAAAGTGGATGTAGCCAAATTGGTGAACCACTATAAATCATTGTGTTCTTCGTGTTTGCATATTGTCTAAGTTCTGTTTTTATTTTCTGCGATCTCTTTTTCATTTACACTGCGATAAATTCATCAACAGGATCATTCTGTAATTCTAACAACAAAATACTTCAAAGTATGCAATTATAATTCTGTAATTCTGGTATTGCTGGTCACCACTGTGAAATGGCATGTGAGGACATGTTTGACAGAGTACTTGCAAAATGAAGAGTTATAAGAAATGTCCAGGAATATTCATGGTCAACTCTAATTTCATTTTTCTACTTATAGATAAAGTTACTTTATAAATTTCTCGATCCCTTGACATGACCAAACAAGGCGATTTAGCATTCTCCTAGTAGATGGCATTGTATTTTTTTTTGGTAAGAGATGTCATTTTAAAATTTGTTTTGTAATTCTTAATTGGCCCTGTTTTTATATTGTATATTTTTGTCATTATTAATTGATATCATTTTGTAGTGGTAAAATTTGCATATCTGTGCCATTTTCATTTTAGTTTTGTGTGTATTTTGAGATAATGTCTTGATATATGTATATAATGACAAATGACATGATATTGTGAGAAGTTGGGATCATCCTTATATATACATTCTTATACATTTAGCATTACCCTATCCATTTATACACTCTTATACATTCATTATACCTATTTGTTTATCACAACTATCTATGCATCCACCTCCATTTAGCCATTTGCCACTTGGATCTAACCGTTATTTCATTCTAGGACAAGTTTGTGGATATGGGGATGATCTCATAGATGTGAACTTATCTGTTTCTAATTTCAATTTCGGCTTAGTGCTCCTTTATACTTCTACCTTAAATCAACTAAACACAGTTTTGGTGCAATTTAATGTTAGTATTTAGAGAAACTCGATGCATTCATTCTAATCATCTCCCTCACATTCTACTTCACAAGCATATGAAAGATCAAACATTTTAGAGAGTGATTAGTATCAACACATTTCAACTTTGTGCGATAAAAAGAGTAAATATTTTACATCTCAGGTGCTTTTTTATTTTTTAATGTCATTCAATTTCAAGGAGTTGATCAAGGCCTAGTGCTATAGTGGCTCAGTCATATGCCAACCTAAAAAAATATTGTTCAATACCACTAGTCCCCAATTCTCAAAAAGGCAAAGCAATGAACTTAATATTGGATAAAACTACAGAGAAGAGATCTACAAATTAGCTTGACAAATTCGGAACACAAGTATATATTTGCAATCATGAACTAGCCCCAAACCTATGGATTTTACCTTTAATAGGATAAAGATTTAGCATAAGATTCTAGGTAGTTCTATTGACAAAGAGGCCTTGTTTTCTATGGTTAAAGAGCAACATAGGATGTAAATCCTTACCCCCTAGGCATTCATCAGTTGTTGTTTGAAAATTACTAGAATATTGATATTGAGAGCAACACAAGAATCCAACATTTATTTATTATTTTAAATGACCAAAATATCAATATTGACCTCATTGTTATTTGCTTAACTTAATAATGCCTATGTATGTGCATTTTATTGGATTAGATTAGAGTAAAGCCAAGGAAACACTATTTTCCTCAACATTTTTAGTAAACACAATCAATCCTTTACACAACTTATCTTTACTTTGAAGTTTGTAACTTTTAGGGTTTAAGGTAAAAAGAAAGAAGACAAGTCCACTTCTCGTGGAAGTTTTGGACTTAGCCAAAAACCCAGAATCAGGAAAAACAAAGCAGGATCTTGTTATTTAGCAAACGAGATCTCGTTTTTCTTTGGGATCTCGAGCCGGAATGTAAAACAGGATCTCATTTCATGGAGGGATCCTGATGTAGAACAGGGTCATCAAACACAAAACCAAACCAATTTACTCTCCTAATTAGGGTATCAGGTCCACATCATGACCTTCTAACACATATCTCAAAATCTCCTTAGGTTGCCTTGAACCAACACTTTCAAACTAGGACTCTTATGCTGTCCTGCAAGACCAACTAGATCACCTTCACAAAGGAATTCTCAACCAATTTTCTTCTCTAACCCAATATTCTGCTCCAACATTCACTACATGCAAAAATGGCCTAATTCAATCATCTCCAAGATTTGGAACCATCACTTTTTCATCATACTATGAAACCCTCACTACTCGCCTGTCAACAAGGCTAAAACACACAGAGTAACCCGCCTAGGGCATCATTTTTCTCCCTCCAAACTTTATGTTCCACTCTGAAACCATTTAAAACATTGAAAGGACTGGGAAAAATAACATTTCACCAAGATTTAGAATTTTCCCACGGTGGAATGGGAATTTATCACAAATTTAGTGTCAAAACCCTTGTTTGCTGGAATTTCAGATCCACTTTCAGTAATTTGTTCATATCTCCTTTGATATTTGATGAAATGAGCTAAAACCAAAGCCAAAAGAAAGATAACTCTTTCCTCTATCCAACCATATAATATTTAGTTCATTTGGGTTCCGTACCTGCACGTACAATTCGCTGCAACATGACTGTTACAGAGAAATCTGGAAAGTTGCAGTCAATAAACCACTATAACTCCCACAATACTTCATAAAAATTGATGAAACTGGATTCAAATGAAAGGTAATAAAGTTTATTCACATTCCCCATTGTTAAAAGTCATTATTTCACCCATTTAGTTCTCTATAAATGCCATTATTTTGACTGTTACAGTCACAGAATTATATACACAATGTTCTTTTATTACCTCTTCATCAAAATCCAACTTACAATCCCCCAAATCCGACCATTGGTCGATGGAATACAAGTATATATAAGAGTTTCTAAATTCTCAAACATCTATAACTACCTTTTGAAACTCCTTGACCCTTCAACTTCCTAAATTGCAACTTTTTGACAACTTTTTACATAAATGACAACTTTTGCATTTTTCATCTATTCAA
>VDFB02269779.1:0-14776 GCA_007258455.2 Sequoia sempervirens | reverse complement strand
CCTATTCCTCACCATATATTTTATTCCACTTATTGAATCAAATGTTAATAGTATATATGAGAACAATATAAATAATAAGCCTTTCTAGCTACTAAAATTTTATCACATTTAAATTACATAAGAATTTACAATTATTTTGTTTCCCTGAAAAATAACAAATCCTAATTTTGTTTGAAACCAAACATCAAGTTATTAAATATCACCAACATTTAAAATGAATGGACCACATAAACATTGTCTTAAGGAATAGCTACCAATAAGCAAGCTTTGACATAGCCCAAACCCTCACCTTAGTGCAAAGTAAGTTATGAGTGATAGATGACATTCCTAAAAGATAAAATACATCCCAAAGGAAACATGATCTTAGTGCAGGAAACATCTGCCAAGTTATAATCACTTAACATTGAAAACTTTTATCAATAGTCATAAATAATACCAATAACTAAAAGTAATACCTCAAATAGATCCCCAATCATGACCGTAGAAACCACGAAAGACCTAAATTCGATTCATATCACAAATGGGTGGAACTAAGACTAGTTCAAACCCACATTATAAATAAAAATTATCAAGTTTAAAGTCAATGCTATAAATTATGAATAGACAATAACAAGTTAAAGTTGAAGTCACAAAATATTTCAAAATTAGACCATAGATATAGACTTTATTAAGTCAAAGCTAGATCAACATTACCATTGGATAAAAATTGATGTACTCAATAGTGTAAAGTTGATGTTCAAACATAAATTTAACACAATACAAGACCGAACCAATATAGTAGAATGATATTTTCCATTTACCTTTAGGATCATTGATATTGTCCCACCTGTGGACTTTAAAATTAGAGATAATGATTATATAAAAATAATATAAAATAGGGTCAAAAAACAATATAGACTTCCTAATACTAAAGGAAGTCAAACTAATAGCAAATCTTACTAAAATAATTGCCATAACCATGAATAATACTTAGTTACTCATGAATAAAACCAAGCATATATTCTATTTTTTAGGTATTTTGTATAGGTTCAGATCCAAAAATCAGTTTAGAAGAGAAGAGTAGAGGTTGAAGTGCAGATCCAAACTTTGAATTCCTGGAAAAGCACAATGGAACTGATACGCCAAAAGTGGCATGTGAGTCCCACTACAGATTGAATTTCTAGATTTTGTATTTCCAAAACCTACACTGCCGAAAACCTGTTCGAGACAAGAAACACTAGTCAGGGACAAATACGCCCAAAGTGGTGTATGAGTCCTAGTATGCCCCAATTTTATGATTTTGAGTGTTTTAGAGCTTATTCCAATATTCTTCAGGTTTCCATGTGCACACCTCTGCTCTTATAGTTTTTACATCTATTTTAAGGTCATCTAGGGAAGTCTTGCATCATATTAGGGTTAAGCATTACATCTTGCTTTTCATTTATCCTTCCAAGTCCTATCTTGCTGGTGAACCCATCCATAGTCTATAATTAGACCCTAGGACAACCCTGTTGCAAGATCTCTTTCTCGTTTGCATACCTAAGATTGAGGTTCCTAGGGTTTTCCTTGAATGAGAGAGTGTGAATATTGTTATTTTATCTCCCAAGCATAGAAGCAACAAAATTCAAACCTTCCACACACAATATATATTAAAATTGGAAATCTCGAGGTCGGATCGAAAGTTATGACCACGAGAAGTTATAAACATATCAAATGAAAAATATAGAAAATAAAAACTTCTAAGGAAAGAAATCGATAGTAGAATTCCTCGTTCCAACATGGGGTTACACCTTCTAGAACATTCTAAGGTAGTTAGACCTCTTGGTTACAGAGGGGAGCTCCAGTAGTGCAGATCGTTGTTTTTTGCTTGTAAATTTTTGTAATCAGAAGGCCTAAGTGCCTATAGTATGATATTTTCTTAGTATTGTAATTTCACTTCATCTAGATAATAGAAATGAAGTGCTTATTTCTGTATTTTCCTTTTATCTCTCTTTAGTTGTGTGTGTGAGGCTTTGTAAGGGGAGTACGTTCATCAGTTATATGGTGATTCTAGAGGCTTGAGTTCATAATCCTAGAACTTTGTGTATTTCATTCTAGAATTTAAATACAACCATCCATCAAATTTTCATTGAACATTTGAGTAACTTATGATATAAACATGTGTTTTAAAGTTGTTTTAAACATTAATGTGTCCTAGAATACACAATCCTTATGAGATTGTGTTGTGTGTCATCATACCATTGCTCACAATCATAGCTTTTGATAGAAAACCAATTGGAGACATTGAGATGAGTCCATGTGTCCTTATTTTTCATTCCAAGAGTCACATATATATCCTCTTGAATCATCCCAAAGACCTAAAAAATCCCTTTAAAAATCATGACATTGACACCTAACCCCTTTCTGCCGGTTCACGACAATTAACTTAACCTTGATAAAACTATCCACATACTCATGGAATCATTCCGAAAGGAAACAAATAACATGGATTCAAGTGTCAACCCTTCCGTTATTCTATGGGTGTTCCATTCGTTAATAAAATACTTCATGTCAATTAGTGAAAGGCATAATAAGCGATGCAAACCATATATTAAGTGTGGGCTCAGTTAAGCCATTTAATTAAGCACATGCAAAATATTCTTCTTAAGTGAGAACTAGGAGAGAATCAAGGGATTGGTAACTTAATGTTGCAAAGGGCTTAATAAAATGAGTAATGACAGCTAGAATCGTGGAAGCAATTCAATGAAAACTTAGAAATAAATTATAGGGAAAGGAAAACTAGGTAGGGATTTTTAGGTCTTTTTAACCTAAATTCACATATAAAGCAACATTTTAGCAAAACCTAGCAAGAGTGACAAAATTTTACCAAACCTTAGCAAGAGTGTTGTGTAATTGTAAATTAGTTCCCATTTAATGGCAACAACCTCCAAAATATCGGTTATCACATAAAAGCTAGATAAATATTGGTTTGATAATTGGCCTGCTGGATGAGAACATTCTATTTCCATTTTTACTGTTCTCTATCAATTTCATGGAAACTTTATTTTTTCATTTGTAAATTGCTTTAAGATTCAAATCTGCATGCAAATATTACATAATTAGATAATACTCAGTTTCTTGAAGGAAAAACTATAGATTTGTATAAGTTTATTTGATCTATTATTTACCAAGTTTATTATTAAGTGTTTAATCCAGCCACATGCACTAAAAATTTCAACTTGTAGCCTATCTAGGCACAAACACATACCCTGCAACATATTAACAAAAATATAGTTTTCTACTAGCGTACTCCTTGAACCTCCTTTAGGTGCAAGTGCTAGTAACATTAATTCTAGCTACTTGCAATTTGAATAGACAGTGAACACACAAACTAATTCTTTAATGTAAATGAATAATGAAGAATAACACAACCATTTATTCTTATTAAAATATTGATTTACAATGTTACATAGCTTTTTAAGGACGAGTAGCGCATGCAGGCTCTTACATATAAATGACAAATTTCACTTTACATCGGGCATAATTGATTCTAAGCTGCTAGTGGTTTTATAAGGTGTAGGTCATATTCTCAAACCATGGGGGATGCCAATCATGCTTGGGATCTTGGGATTTCACATGATAGGTCCAACCGGGGCCACTATGGTTCTCTATTTATAGAGAAAATTGTGCCTTGGTTCAGTATCCCACTGTGGTAAAGCACAAGTTGATAGTTAAAATATTTAATACAAAATATAGTGCATAATATTCTGAATCTGACCCACCAGACCAACCCAACATGACTTTGAAAATCCATAGTGCTCGCCTACAATGCTGGGAAAAGGGGAGTTGTGAATATAGAAAATGTACATGTCCTGGTTACCAGTTTGAATTATGTAGGAGACCAGAAGAAGTAGTAAATTGACTCTCACCCACTTCGAGTAGCTCCATGGAACCAATATAGCACATAATGAACTTGAGATTCCATAGTTCCTCTTTGAGGGCCTTTATCAAAATCGAGTATGAAAAATCAATGGCTTTCAGTGTGAACAAGATTAAACTACTTATGTGGCCACACTCTCTATGAAAGCACTTATCTCCTTTGGAGGTCGTCGTCTTGGACCTTCAAAACTTGGCTCAAGGACCTATTAGTGTAGGTTTTTATTTACTAGTGGGATATTTAATTCCCTTAGTTATAGGTTTTTTCTACACATTTATTAAGCTTGCTTACAATAATAAAGTGAGTTAATTATTTAATAACTAGGAGATAAAATGATGAGCTATTGTCCACCTCGTAAGGATGGAGTATTTAATTTTTCATCACTTTATTTAATGTTGGTGGTTTTGCTGGTCAATTCTCATTGGTTGATTTGTCACCTCCATCTTCAACCAAGTTCTATATAAACTCACCACCTAGCTTGTATTTATCATCAATCTTGGAAGCTCTCAATGTATTATGTCTTAATGATATTGCATAACCTCTCAAAGTTTTGGTTTGCATTCTTTATGATTTTTTAGTTTATGCGACATTGATTTTCTCTTAAAAATTTCCTTTGGTTATTCAATCTATTTCATATTTCTACCATGCTATCAAAGTTTTTTTTTTTGAGAAATCTAAGTTCTTATATTCCTAACTAAGAGATTGATATTTTCATGTAGAAAATTTTTAAATTCTTGTATGCTCTTCGTTTGTATTTTTAATGATCTGGAGAGTAAGAAATGTTTTGCAAAGATTTAATTACCCCTTTATATTGGGTGAAGCCACATAAGTGGTTTACACTTTTGAAGAGGAAGGAAATTTGAGAAAAAATGACCCCATGGCAAAAAAATTGGTTTTAGGGGTTCGCATGAACCTAGATGTTCGACCGAACCATAAAGGGGTTCGACCGAACTAGGGTTCGACCGAACCCACTAACTTTTGGGCCCACATTTCGCGCCCAAAAAAATAAGGAAATGTGCATATTAGGGGGGGTTCGCATGAACCAGGGTTCGAATGAACCCTGGTTCGCTAGAACCCCCCTGGTTCTAGCGAACCCCCTTTTTCCCTAATTTTTTAATTTGTACACACAAAAAACCTAAAATTTTATGCTTTCAAGCTCCGATTGGGGATGAAAATGGGGGAATATTTAGAAACTAAACTTGGAATCGAGTAGCCTTCAGAATGAGCTATCCAATGAATATAATTTTAGTATGTTTTGGTTTTATTATCTATCTATTTTTTAAGTTTTATTAAATATAGGTTTTTCATCTAAAACAAAAATCTCTGTTTTGCACAAGTGGAAAAATAGAAGATTATAAAAATAAAAAAATTAAAAATATGAGTGCACCAGATATTGCAAGTCCTTGATCCAACAAAAAAAAAAAAGAGAAGAATTCTCAATATACATACAGTAGTGCTATGCTATACTCATTTCCAGGTATGAATTGTCATTTGATTGACTTTGAAACTTGATTAAAGAAAAAAATATTCAATAAAAAAACTATCTAACCAAATGGAAGTAATTAGATATCAGAGTTAGAAATCTAAATTTGAAAAGAATTGAATTTTATCCTTTTCCATGGAAAAAAAAGTTATGCTATACTCTGTATGCCACTTTTTAAAAATGTTGTTTTTTGAAAAAAACCAATTTTTGTGGGAGATGGAAAAAGAAGTGAAATTTGATTCCAAAAAAATTGAAAAAAATATTTTTAGAATCTACAGACAAAATGTGACAAGACTCTAGTTTACATCATCTTCAAATTCCTTATGGTTTAATCGCTATAGGTGCCCTAATGTGGAGATTGTGTTAAAAAAAAAATATCAGTGTCCAGTTAGGCCAAAAAGTGTAAACCACTATTGTGGGATCACCCTATTGTATTTATGTATTGTTAGATCTAGATGACTGCATTATTTCTAATTATACTCATGGAATTGCTTACTATTCAAACGCATCTAGGAGGCTCGAAAAAGTCAAGATTTACTTTTGTTTCATCAAAATTGGAGATCATTTCAAATAGTTATAAGCGAGGATTTGAAGCTTATATTTGGCGAACAACTTTTTATTGGAGCATTTCCAGCCCAAAGACACCTTGTCAGATGGTTTTTAATTCTACACTCTTTATGTTTATCCATAATAGGTTTCTTTAGATTTCTACGTTTATGTTGTTAAGTCAACTTTTATATATATGTTTATGGCTTATTTATTTATTTTTAAGATGATTTTTTATATAAATACATGTTTTTTTTTAATTGTTTTTCTTTGCATCTTATTTTTAGTTTTATTTTGTAAGTATTATCATCGTCTTCAATCATGTTTAGTCTTGACCCTCCCTCTCTCTATTTTAAATCTATGTTCATCTATAGTAAACCATTTTCCCTATAGCTCTCTTTCATTTTAATGATGGATCACGAAGTATGACCCAAAATGGTGATGCAAAAACAAATCTCACATAGTTGAATCCAAAAATGACATGTGTTAAATCTTAAATATAGCCCAATCTAGAAATGAAATGCCCTTATTGTTAGGAACTATGCAAATCTATTGTATTTAATAAAAATGTTTGTCTATTTCTCAAGCTCATAATTTTAATTGAATGAAAAAATTGGAAGTCATAAAAGATATAAATATTTATAGAGACTATCTATTTGGAGATTATGATCTAATATATTATTAAGATTATTGATTTTTCTTGGTAAATTTAAACAAACTAAGTAAATATAAAAACCAAAATTTTGAATATACTATTAAGTAAATGCTCTATTTACCATATTCTTTTGAGTCATTTACTATAAAAACAAGTGAAGAAATGGTGTGTGGGAGATGTCGATTTTGAATAAATAATGTACTATTCTTCTTTACTTTGAGTGAATGTTACTATTCTAAACCAAGTAATTTAGTTCAATTTGTAAATTATTCATATTGCAAAAACGTGAGTTAGAACCCGCTCACTAGATTGTTCTTGTTGATGGGTAGTTGTTCTCATCCTTATTTTTTTATGATATTATTATACTTATTTTTAATTGTGTTTTGTGTCCATTTCATTCATTTTTTTTTATGTTAAATATATTTTAGTAGTACGTTGAATAATACGCTTGATTTTTAAGTCGTGATTGGTGAAAATTATTTATAGCAAGTTTCTTTTATTTTTGTGGTTGCATTATTTTCTATTCTTGTACATTGTTTTTCTATTATTTTTTATAGCATTATAATTTGTGTAGCTTGGCGTATTTGTTCCTATTCTTAACATTATCTTCATCATATTTTCTTTTAAAAGGAAAACCATAAATGCCACACGCCATGTCACAATAGCCCTTGTGCATATTGTCTTTACATCTTTCATAGTATGACACTCCTAGATTTAAACAAGGAAAAAACTTGGCTTTATTATTTTATATATTATGAATGTAAATATTATATATATTCCATAGTGTTGTTCCATAATCTACCTCATTTTTTGCTTATCAGTCTTATGGTTTTCTCTTGGAAAATGAAATTATTAGTTTTGTATATTAATATGATGATTTAATGCCTTATTCCTTGTGCAATGATCATGTTGTGTTACTGGATGATAAGTAACATGGTTTTGGAGTGCTCATTCTTCTACCCTCGACTACATCAATTGAAATGAAACAAGCATGTTGATAACTAGTAGAGGAAAATCGTATTTACATTAAAAAAAATTGTTACTCCATATATTTAACATGTTTCACTCTACTTTGTTGACTAGGTTATGAGTACCCAAGTTCTAAATTGTATGGTGAATCTTTGATCAATTGTGTATTGAAAACCTAGTAGATTGTCTATACATATTGTGTTATGCATTAATTGTTTTGTGAAAACTATGTGTGACCCTTATGCAAATTTTTGTGTCTTGCTTGAGACCCTTATACCAGTATGTGATTAGTCTTGCTAGAAGTGTATCCTTGATCTTCTCTCTCCGTCGCCCAGGTTTCCCTAGAATGGAATATGCATAATTTGATGTAAAATATTAAGATGATTTTATGTAAAATTTGTATTTTAAAATATTATATAGATCTTAGGTATGGATATCCCTTATAAATTATAACATGATGAATAACCACGTATTTATTTTAAAATTTTAAACAAAATTACTATTATAAATAGCAAAATTTATCTATTGGCATTAAAATAATTGAAGAATTGAACTTTAATATCTCAAATTTTCTATCTTAATAATATTATTTTTCGTAGAAAAATAATGGCATTATCTCATTGAACAACAAAAAGTCTTACCTTTCTACTTCAAAGGAGTTCTAGTGAGCGTGGACGATAAATGTTCGGTTTGTTGTGTTTAATCTGATAAAAACGAATTTTTTATAGGGGCTGGACACGGGATAGGCGTGACCACAAGAGAGGGCAAATACTAATTCTCATTATTAGATTCACTATGAGAGGTTTGAGTTGGAAATTCTCAAACGTATCAAATTATTGTACAGCGAACTTAGTCCCATCGTTGATAGATTCATTATAATAGGTTTGAGTTGGAAATTTTCAAACATATCAATTAGTTAGTGTGAGAAAAGTGCGGTGACCATTCTTTGAAATTTCTACGCTGAAGTCACCTAGATCCGTCCGTGTGAGAAAAGTTCTGTGACCATTGTTGGAAATTTCTACGAGCTCTTTATTTGTTTTTGTTTGGTGTATTTAAACTGCTTTGGCCAACACATAACCAATGCAGTGTTCGAGATTTCCATAATCAAATTACCTTCTCCGATCTTCTTATACCATGGGTTTTCCTGATGTTTATTCCTGGATAGGCCATCTCAAAACTAGACTAATGAAAGACTGCATTGAACCCCTTCCGCTAATTAATAATCAGTCCCTCGCCGCCAAATTCACTGGTGAATATAGAAATAGTGTGTCTCGCAATGTGTCTCTCAGTCTGCGGCTCGGAGATAATGTCGTAGCTGATTTCGGAGAATATCATATTGAAGAGTGCGGTGAAGAGGAGATGCAACGGAAGTTACATCCGTTGTTCTCCAGGCTTTGCATTTATACATTCATGGGAGTCACCGACAAAAATATCAAGGAGTTAGAGAAACGGAAGTTACATCCGTTGTTCTCCAGGCTTTGCATTTATACATTCATCGGAGTCACCGACAAAAGTATCAAGGAGTTAGAGAAACTGGGTAGAGGGAACACAAGCATCAGCAACACAGATTTTGAGAGGTTGATGGGAGTGGACATCGGCCCACACTCGATTGAAGCATCAATATACAAGGAAGCGTTTAACAATCTCTTCTGTGCTGCATGCTATGTTGATTTCAGGGGCACGGCAGATAATGAGACTAAATTGAAGGAACTGGCAGGGAAAACGCTGAGAATCGTCCGTCCAGAAATGGCAGATCGTTTGATGAAATGTCTGGCTTCCAAGTTCATAGAAATTCTCTTAGAATACACAAGTAAAAGCATAAATAATGAGTTTAAAACTTCATATCACTCAGCCCTTGACGAGATTTGGACAATTTACTGCTACTCCCCGTGCCCGGCAATGAAGAGGGAAATCCACTACAAGGAGAAATCCGCAGACCTCCGCCGTGCTTTGAGTCATCAGCAACTGGACTGCAAGCTTCAACTCCACCATGAGATCAAGAAAATTGGGAACCTGATAGAAGTGAGGGGTGTTTGATGCAAGAGCATTCCCAAATTTAAAAGCAATCTTGCATCAACAAAAATATTTGTTTGTTTGTTAAATTAAAAATGTTTGAAAAAAATTGATTATTGAAGTTTTGTAAAACATTTATTATTTTTATATATTGACAAAAAATTTGAATTAATACCATGCTAATTGAAACATCATTATATTGCAATCCATCTCCTATTCCTCACCATATATCTTATTCCACTCATTGAATCAAATGTTAATAGCATATATGAGAACAATATAAACAATAAGCCTTTCTACCTACTAAAATTTTATCACATTTCAATTACATAAGAATTTAGAATTATTTTGTTTCCCAGAAAAATAACAAATCCTAATTTTGTTTGAAACCAAACATCAAGTTATTAAATATCACCAACATTTAAAATGAATGGACCACATAAACATTGTCTTAAGGAATAGCTACCAATAATCGGGTGATCCAACAATAATGGGTTACAATTTTTGGCCAAACTTGACATTAAAATCAGGGTTTTTCACCAGACATTCACTTTCTTACACCTATAGTAGCTAAACCATTAAAGTTTTTAAGATGAATCAAACTAGTTATTTGTTAGATATTTTGTGTAGATTCTAATTATATTTTTTAAAAAAAATTAAAAATAAATTGTGAATCATTTTATGTAATTTTTAATAACTTATTTTTTTTAATAATTAGCATTTTTAGAAAGTGATGTTCACTTCGGCGCACATAACTTTTTTTATAGATAGGATACAATTCTGATTTTTAAAATGCAATTTTTTCACACCAATGTCTAGGGGATGGATATTTTTTAATAATTTTTTGTTACATATATATTTTTTAATTAATTTTCCAAGTCAACGTAATTATAATTTGGACAGAGGTGTACTTCGACATGCATAACTTTTTATGTATTCATTTTAATTAACTTATTCTTTCTTTTTTGGAACAAGGACATCAATACCTAGGGCACATGTATTTTTTAGAATTTTTTTCTCCACTTTTCTATTTTTTTTGTATGTGTGAAATAAAGAACTTGATGTTCACTGAAAATCCTACATTCACAAGAAATAATAAATAAATATAATAATCAAATTAAAAATATTTCAAATTATACTTTTTAGGAATCTTATAATAAGGGCTACAGGCTTACAAAGCATAAATTTTAAATGAATTCATTTGATCACTCAAAAGGTAAATCAAATGTGGTTTTTATCAGCATTTTGATTGGTGTAGAAGAGACTCGATTATAGGTATGGTTTAAATCTAACAAGGTTCTATCCAAGGGGGTTTGATCTAAGGGGTTTTGATCAATCCCTCTTTAATTAAAATAATTTAAATGGAACCTTTAAAGTCATAAATCATTGTATTTTCTAAAAATATGTTATTTCAGGCAAAAATCAGGATGTCTCAAAAAGTGTAACCCATTATTGTGGCAACAACCGCCTTTGACATAGCCCAAAACCTCACCTTAGTGCAAACTAAGTTATGAGAGACCAAATAGCCCTTTCACAAAAGAAAGGGGTATTGAATTTGCAGAAGATATGTATGGGACACCCATAAAATGGACATTCGACAAAAAGATAAAGGGAAAAACCCTCGACTGGTTTGTGGAATTCGAGATCTGGATGGCCTATTATCCTTATCGATATTCTATTAAATGTATGGAGACGAGATACCAATAATTTCGGGAACTGGTTCAACTCCCTTTGAAGTTGAAAAAAAGTCTCGATATGTGGTTAGCCAACTTTTGTTAGCTTTCCTAAGTGAGGGGTGTTTGATGCAAGAGCATTCCCAAACTTAAAAGCAATATTTGTTTCTTAAATTAAGAATGTTTGAAAAAAATTGATTATTGAAGTTTTGTAAAACATTTATTATTTTTATATATTGACAAAAAATTTGAGCTATATGTTTTTTATTAATACCATGCTAATTGAAACATCATTATATTGCAATCCATCTCCTATTCCTCACCATATATTTTATTCCACTCATTGAATCAAATGTTAATAGCATATATGAGAACAATATAAACAATAAGCCTTTCTAGCTACTAAAATTTTATCACATTTCAATTACATAAGAATTTAAAATTATTTTGTTTCCCCAAAAAATAACAAATCCTAATTTTGTTTGAAACCAAACATCAAGTTAATAAATATCACCAACATTTAAAATGAATGGACCACATAAACATTGTCTTAAGGAATAGCTACCAATAATCGGGTGATCCAACAATAATGGGTTACAATTTTTGGCCAAACTTGACATTAAAATCAGTGTTTTTCACCAGACATTCACTTTCTTACACCTATAGTAGCTAAACCATTAAAGTTTTTAAGACGAATCAAACTAGTTATTTGTTAGATATTTTGTGTACATTCTAATTATATTTTTAAAAAAATAAAAAAAAAATTGTGAATCATTTTATGTAATTTTTAATAACTTTTCTTTTTTTAATAATTAGCATTTTTAGAAAGTGATGTTCACTTCGGCGCACATAACTTTTTTTATAGATAGGATACAATTCTAATTTTTAAAATGCAATTTTTTCACACCAATGTCTAGGGGATGGATATTTTTTCATAATTGTTTGTTACATATATATTTTTTAATTAATTTTCCAAGTCAACGTAATTATAATTTGGACAGAGGTGTACTTCGACATGCATAACTTTTTATGTATTCATTTTAATTAACTTATTCTTTCTTTTTTGGAACAAGGACATCAATACCTAGGGAACATGTATTTTTTAGAATTTTTTCTCCACTTTTCTATTTTTTTTGTATGTGTGAAATAAAGAACTTGATGTTCACTGAAAATCCTACATTCACAAGAAATAAGAAATAAATATAATAATCAAATTAAAAATATTTAAAATTATACTTTTTAGGAATCTTATAATAAGGGCTATAGGCTTACAAAGCATAAATTTTAAATGAATTCATTTGATCACTCAAAAGGTAAATCAAATGTGGTTTTTATCAGCATTTTGATAGGTGTAGAAGAGACTCGATTATAGGTATGGTTTAAATCTAACAAGGTTCTATCCAAGGGGGTTTGATCTAAGGGGTTTTGATCAATCCCTCTTTAATTAAAATAATTTAAATGGAACCTTTAAAGTCATAAATCATTGTATTTTCTAAAAATATGTTATTTCAGGAAAAAATCAGGATGTCTCAAAAAGTGTAACCCATTATTGTGGCAACAGCCGCCTTTGACATAGCCCAAACCCTCACCTTAGTGCAAACTAGGTTATGAGGGACCAAATAGCCCTTTCACAAAAGAAAGGGGTATTGAATTTGCAGGAGATATGTATGGGACACCCATAAAATGGACATTCGACAAAAAGATAAAGGGAAAAACCCTCGACTGGTTTGTGGAATGCGAGATCTGGATGGCCTATTATCCTTATCGAGATTCTATTAAATGTATGGAGACGAGATACCAATAATTTCGGGAACTGGTTCAACTCCCTTTGAAGTTGAAAAAAAGTCTCGATATGTGGTTAGCCAACTTTTGTTAGCTTTCCTAAGTGAGGGTTGTTTGATGCAAGAGCATTCCCAAACTTAAAAGCAATATTTGTTTCTTAAATTAAGAATGTTTGAAAAAAATTGATTATTGAAGTTTTGTAAAACATTTATTATTTTTATATATTGACAAAAATTTTGAGCTATATGTTTTTTATTAATACCATGCTAATTGAAACATCATTATATTGCAATCCATCTCCTATTCCTCACCATATATTTTATTCCACTCATTGAATCAAATGTTAATAGCATATATGAGAACAATATAAACAATAAGCCTTTCTAGCTACTAAAATTTTATCACATTTCAATTACATAAGAATTTAAAATTATTTTGTTTCCCCAAAAAATAACAAATCCTAATTTTGTTTGAAACCAAACATCAAGTTAATAAATATCACCAACATTTAAAATGAATGGACCACATAAACATTGTCTTAAGGAATAGCTACCAATAAGCAGGCTTTGACATAGCCCAAACCCTCACCTTAGTGCAAAGTAAGTTATGAGTGATAGATGACATTCCTAAAAGATAAAATACATCCCAAAGGAAACGTGATCTTAGTGCAGGAAAAATCTGCCAAGTTGTAATCATTTAACATTGACAACTTTTATCAATAGTCATAAATAATACCAATACCTAAAAGTAATACCTCAAATAGATCCCCAATCATGAACGTAGAAACCAAGAAAGACCTAAATTCGATTCATATCACAAATGGGTAGAACTAAGACTAGTTCAAACCCACATTATAAATAAAAATTATCAAGTTTAAAGTCAATGCTATAAATTATGAATAGACAATAACAAGTTAAAGTTGAAGTCACAAAATATTTCAAAATTAGACCACAGATATAGACTTTATTAAGTCAAAGCTAGATCAACATTACCGTTGGATAAAAATTGATGTACTCAATAGTGTAAAGTTGATGTTCAAACATAAATTTAACACAATACAAGACCGAACCAATATAGTAGAATGATATTTTCCATTTACCTTTAGACTATTGATATTGTCCCACTATGGACTTTAAAATTGAGATAATGATTATATAAAAATAATAGTTAAAATAGGGTCAAACAATATAGACTTTAATACTAAAGTGAAGTCAAACTAATAAAATTCACTAAAATAATTGCCATAACCATGAATAATACTTAGTTACTCATGAATAAAACCCCCCGTAAAAGAACCAAGCATATATTCTATTTTTCAGGTATTTTGTATAGGTTCAGATCCAAAAATTAGTTTAGAAGAGAAGAGTAGAGGTTGAAGTGCAGATCCGAACTTTGAATTCCTAGAAAAGCGCAATGGAACTGATAGGCCAGAAGTGGCACGTGAGTCCCACTACAAATTGAATTTCTAGATTTTGTATTTCCAAAACCTACACTGCCGAAAACCTGTTCGAGACAAGAAACCCTAGTCAGGGACTAATACGCCCAAAGTGGTATATGAGTCCTAGTATGCACCAATTTTATGATTTTGAGTCTTTCAGAGCTTATTCCAATATTCTTCAGGTTTCCATGTGCACACCTCTGCTCTTACAGTTTTTTATTTTTATTTTTACATTTATTTTAAGGTCATCTAGGGAAGTCTTGCATCATATTAGGGTTAAGCATTACATCTTGCTTTCATTTATCCTTCCAAGTCCTATCTT